>CAKOAT010742932.1:3822-160771 GCA_932364175.1 Eruca vesicaria subsp. sativa | reverse complement strand
ATCATTCACAGACATAGTATGAAGGTTAAAGATGTTTGAGACCTTAGGTGTTCATGTTTCTCCAGAAATTAGAATTTTCTTTATAGCAGGTTTGTCCATTGATTAAGTGGTATATGAAATTTAAATAAATAACCTGTTGGAAATTTTAAAATGATGTTCATGTACCATGAAAATAATTTTAAAATACATTAATACAAATTAGGAATGTGATTGGATAATTTTCATCAACAATAAAGAGTCTAAACTTTTTAATAAAGCATTTATCGAAAAACTGGATTTTCTGTAGGTGTTAACCTACATATTTTGAGAAAAATTTAAAAATATGAAAATTTTGTTTTAATGCATACTTGCATCATTCATAGACATAGTATGAAGGTTAAAGATGTTTGAGACCTTAGGTGTTCATGTTTCTCCAGAAATTAGAATTTTCTTTATAGGGGTTTGTCCATTGATTAAGTGGTATATGAAATTTAAATAAATAACCGTTTGGAAATTTTGAAATGATGCCTATGTACCATGAAAATAATTTTAACATACATTAATACAAAATAAGAATGTGATTGGATAATTTTCATCAACAATAAAGAGTCTAAACTTTTTAATAAAGCATTTATCGAAAAACTTGATTTTCTGTAGGGGTTAACCCGCATATTTCGAGAAAAATTTTAAAATATGAAAATTTTGTTTTAATGCATACTTGCATCATTCATAGACATAGTATGAAGGTTAAAGATGTTTAAGACCTTAGGTGTTCATGTTTCTCCAGAATTTAGAATTTTCTTTATAGGGGTTTGTCCATTGATTAAGTGGTATATGAAATTTAAATAAATAACCGGTTGGAAATTTTGAAATGATGCCTATGTACCATGAAAATAATTTTAACATACATTAATAAAAATTAAGAATGTGATCGGATAATTTTCATCAACAATAAAGAGTCTAAATTTTTTAATAAAGCATTTATCGAAAAGTTGGATTTTCTCTAGGGGTTAACCCCCATATTTCGAGCAAAATTTAAAAATATGAAAATTTTGTTTTATTGCATATTTGCATCATTCCCTGGAATAGTATGAAGGTTAAAGAGGTTTGACACCTTAGGTGTTCATGTTTCTCCAGAAATTAGAATTTTGTTTATAGGGGGTTTGTCCATTGATTAAGTAGTATATGAAATTTAAATAAGTAACCTGTTGAAAAAATTGAAATGATGTCCATATACCATGAAAATAATTTTAACATACATTAATACAAATTAAAAATGTGATTGGATAATTTTCATCAACAATAAAGTGCCTAAACGTTTTAATAAAACATTTATTGAAAAACTGGATTTTCTGTAGGGGTTAACCCACATATTTCGAGAAAAATTTTAAAAATATGAAAATTTTGTTTTTATGCATATTTGCATCATTCACTGACATAGTATGAAGGTTAAAGATGTTTGAGACCTTAGGTGTTCATGTTTCTCCAGAAATTAGAATTTTCTTTATAGCAGGTTTGTCCATTGATTAAGTGGTATATGAAATTTAAATAAATAACCTGTTGGAAATTTTGAAATGATGTTCATGTACCATGAAAATAATTTTAAAATACATTAATACAAATTAGGAATGTGATTGGATAATTTTCATCAACAATAAAGAGTCTAAACTTTTTAATAAAGCATTTATCGAAAAACTGGATTTTCTGTAGGTGTTAACCCACATATTTCGAGAAAAATTTAAAAATAAGAAAATTTTGTTTTAATGCATACTTGCATCATTCATAGACATATTATGAAGGTTAAAGATGTTTGAGACCTTAGGTGTTCATGTTTCTCCAGAAATTAGAATTTTCTTTATAGGGGTTTGTCCATTGATTAAGTGGTATATGAAATTTAAATAAATAACCGNTATGAAGGTTAAAGATGTTTGAGACCTTAGGTGTTCATGTTTCTCCAGAAATTAGAATTTTCTTTATAGGGGTTTGTCCATTGATTAAGTGGTATATGAAATTTAAATAAATAACCGGTTGGAAATTTTGAAATGATAACTATGTACCATGAAAATAATTTTAACATACATTAATACAAATTAAGAATGTGATCGGATAATTTTCATCAACAATAAAGAGTCTAAACTTTTTAATAAAGCATTTATCGAAAAACTGGATTTTCTGTAGGGGTTAACCCCCATATTTCGAGCAAAATTTAAAAATATGAAAATTTTGTTTTATTGCATATTTGCATCATTCACTGGAATAGTATGAAGGTTAAAGAGGTTTGACACCTTAGGTGTTCATGTTTCTCCAGAAATTAGAATTTTGTTTATAGGGGGTTTGTCCATTGATTAAGTAGTATATGAAATTTAAATAAGTAACCTGTTGAAAAAATTGAAATGATGTCCATATACCATGAAAATAATTTTAACATACATTAATACAAATTAAGAATGTGATTGGATAATTTTCATCAACAATAAAGTGCCTAAACGTTTTAATAAAACATTTATCGAAAAACTGGATTTTCTGTAGGGGTTAACCCACATATTTCGAGAAAAATTTTAAAAATATGAAAATTTTGTTTTTATGCATATTTGCATCATTCACTGACATAGTATGAAGGTTAAAGATGTTTGAGACCTTAGGTGTTCATGTTTCTCCAGAAATTAGGATTTTCTTTATAGCAAGTTTGTCCATTAATTAAGTGGTATATGAAATTTAAATAAATAACCTGTTGAAAATTTTGAAATGATGTTCATGTACCATGAAAATAATTTTAACATACATTAATACAAATTAAGAATGTGATTGGGTAATTTTCATCAGTAATAAAGTGCCTAAAAATTTTAATCAAGCATTTATCGAAAAACTGGATTTTCGGTAGGGGTTAACCCATATATTTCGAGAAAATTTTGTTTTAATGCATATTTACATCATTCACTGACATAGTATGAAGGTTAAAGATGTTTGAGACCTTAGGTGTTCATGTTTATCCAGAAATTAGAATTTTCTTTATAGCAAGTTTGTCCATTGATTAAGTGGTATATGAAATTTAAATAAATAACCAGTTGAAAATTTTGAAATGATGTTCATGTACCATGAATATAATTTTAACATACATTAATACAAATTAAGAATGTGATTGGATAATTTTCATCAACAATAAATAGTCTAACATTTTTAACAAAGCATTTATCGAAAAACTGGATTTTCGGTAGGGGTTTAGAATGTGATTGGATTTTATAAAAAATGTGATTGGATTTTCATATATTTCGAGAAAATTTTAAAAATATGAAAATTTTGTTTTAATGCATATTTGCATCATTCACAGACATAGTATGAAGGTTAAAGATGTTTGAGACCTTAGGTGTTCATGTTTCTCCAGAAATTAGAATTTTCTTTATAGGGGTTTGTCCATTAATTAAGTGGTATATGAAATTTAAACAAATAACATGTTGGAAATTTTGAAATGATGTCTATGTACCATGAAAATAATTTTAACATACATTAATACAAATTAAGAATGTGATTGGATAATTTTCATCAACAATAAAGAGGCTAAACTTTTTAATAAAGCATTTATCGAAAAACTGGATTTTCTGTAGGGGTTAACCCACATATTTCGAGAAAAAATTAAAAAAATGAAAATTTTGTTTTAATGCATATTTACATCTTTAACAGACATAGTATGAAGGTTAAAGAGGTTTGAGACCTTAGGTGTTCATATTTTTCCAGAAATTAGAATTTTCTTTATAGCAGGTTTGTCCATTAATTAAGTGGTATATGAAATTTAAATAAATAACCTGTTGAAAAATTTGAAATGATGTCCATATACCATGAAAATAATTTTAATGATGTCTATGTACTTTGAGATTTTAATGATGTCCATCTCTATGAATATTTATTGGGGGTTTGTCCACTGTATAAGTGGTACACGAAATTTAAATAAATTACAGGTTGGAAAATTTGAAATGATGTCCATGTACCATGAAAATAATTCTAACATACATTAATACAAATTTAGAATTTTATTAGGTAACCCACATATTTTGAAAAAAATTTAAAAAATATGAAACTTTTGTTTTAATGCATATTTTCATCATTCACTGACATAGTATGAAGGTTAAAGATGTTTGAGACCTTAGATGTTCACGTTTCTCCAGAAATTAGAATTTTCTTTATAGCAGGTTTGTCCATTGATTAAGTGGTACACGAAATTTAAATAAATTACATGTTGGAAAATTTGAAATGATGTCCATGTACCATGAAAATAATTCTAACATACATTAATACAAATTTAGAATTTTATTAGGTAATTTTCATCAACAATAAAGAGCCTAAACTTTTTAATAAAGCATTTATCGAAAAACTAGATTTTCTGTAGGGGTTAACCCACATATTTTGAGAAAAAATTTAAAAAATATGAAATTTTTGTTTTAATGCATATTTACATCATTCGCTGACATAGTATGAAGGTTAAAGATGTTTGAGACCTTAGGTTTTCATGTTTCTCCAGAAATTAGAATTTTCTTTATAGGGGGTTTGTCCATTGAATAAGTAGTATATGAAATTTAAATAAGTAACCTGTTGAAAAAATTGAAATGATGTCCATATACCATGAAAATAATTTTAATGATGTCCATCTTTATGAATTTTAATTGGGGGTTTGTCCACTGTATAAATGGTACACGAAATTTATATAAATTACATGTTGGAAAATTTGAAATGATGCCCATGTACCATGAAAAATATTTTAACATACATTAATACTAATTTAGAATGTTCTTGAGTAATTTTCATCAACAATAAAGAGCCTAAACTTTTTAATAAAACATTTATCAAAAAACTGGATTTTCTGTAGGGGCTAACCCACATATTTATAGGAAAATTTAAAAATATTAAAATTTTGTTTTATTGCATATTTTCATTATTCACTGACATATTATGAAGTTTAAAGAGGTTTGAGACCTTAGGTGTTCATGTTTCTCTAGAAATTAGAATGTTCTTTACAGGGGGTTTGTCCATTGATTTAGTAGTATATGAAATTTAAATAAGTAACCTTTTGAAAAATTTGAAATGATGTCCATATACCATGAAAATAATTTTAATGATGTCTATGTACCATGAGATTTTAATGATGTCCAACTCTAAGAATTTTTATTGGGGGTTTGTCTACTGTATAAGTGGTACACGAAATTTAAATAAATTACATGTTGGAAAATTTGAAATGATGCCCATGTACAATGAAAATAATTTTAACATACATTAATACAAATTTAGAATGTTATTAGGTAATTTTCATCAACAATAAAGAGCCTAAACGATTAAATAAAACATTTATCGAAAAACTGGATTTTGTAGGGGTTATTAGGTAATTTTCATCAACAATAAAGAGCCTAAACTTTTTAGTCTAGCATTTATCGAAAAACTGGATTTTCTGTAGGGGTTAACCCACATATTTTGAGAAAAATTTAAAAAATATGGAAATTTTGTTTTAATGCATATTTGCATCATTCGCTGACATAGTATGAAGGTTAAAGATGTTTGAGACCTTAGGTGTTCACGTTTCCCCAGAAATTAGAATTTTCTTTATAGCAGGTTTGTCCATTAAGTGGTATATGAATTTAAATAAATAACCTGTTGGAAATTTTGAAATGATGTTCATGTACCATTAAAATAATTTTAACATACATTAATACAAATTAAGAATGTGATTGGATAATTTTCATCATCAATAAAGAGTCTAAACTTTTTAATAAAGCATTTATCGAAAAACTGGATTTTCTGTAGGGGTTAACCCACATATTTCGAGAAAAATTTAAAAATATGAAAATTTTGTTTTAATGCATATTTGCATCATTCACAGACCTAGTATGAAGGTTAAAGATGTTTGAGACCTTAGGTGTTCATGTTTCTCCATAAATTAGAATTTTCTTTATAGGGGGTTTGTCCATTGATTAAGTAGTATATGAAATTTAAATAAGTAACCTGTTGAAAAATTTTAAATGATGTCCATATACCATGAAAATAAATTTAATGATGTCCATCTCTATGAATTTGTATTGGGGGTTTGTCCACTGTATAAGTGGTACACGAAATTTAAATAAATTACATGTTGGAAAATTTGAAATGATGCCCATATACCATGAAAACAGTTTTAACATACATTAATACAAATTTAGAATGTTATTGGGTAATTTTCATCAGCTATAAAGAGCCTAAAATTTTTAATAAAACATTTATCGAAAAACTGGATTTTCTGTAGGGGGTGGTTAACCCACATATTTCGAGAAAAATTTAAAAATATGAAAATTTTGTTTTATTGCATATTTGCATCATTCGCTGACATAGTATCAAGGTTAAAGAGGTTTGAGACCTTAGGTCTTCATTTTTCTCCAGAAATTAGAATTTTTCTTTATAGGGGGTTTGTCCATTGATTAAGTGGTATATGAAATTTAAATAAATAACATATTGGAAAATTTGAAATGATGTCCATGTACCATGATAATAATTTTAATATACATTAATAATATTTAGAATGTGATTGGGTAATTTTCATCAATAATAAAGAGCCGAAACTTTTTAATAAAGCAATTATTGAAAAACTGGATTTTCTGTAGTGGTTAACCAACATATTTTGAGAAAAATTTTAAAATATGAAAATTTTGTTTTAATGCATATTTGTATCATTCACTGACATAGTATGAAGGTTAAAGATGTTTTACACCTTATGTGTTCATGTTTCTCCAGAAATTAGAATTTTCTTTATTAGGGGTTTGTCCATTGATTAAGTGGTATATGAAATTCAAATAAATATCCTGTTAGAAAATTTTCCATGTATCATGAAAATAATTTAATGATTTCCATGTACCATGAAAATAATTTAATGATGTCCACGTACCAAGAAATTTTAATGATGTCCATGTACCAAATTTTTTGAAGTCGTGGACTAATCCCTATGAATTTTTGAAAAAAAATTTAAAAAAATTATTACTTGCTAGTATACCTATTTAAAGACCCATTAACCAAACTATAGTGTTTAAAATGCTTGAAAATCGTTTTGAAAAGGTTTCGTCCTCTCCTAAGAATAACGTCAAAATTCACAAAAAATTTCAAGGTCGTGGACTAATACCCTCTAAATTTTTTAAAATTTTAAAACATGTATTTCTGGCTATTATACCTATTTAAAGACCAAATTAACCAAATTATAGTGTTAGAAATGCTTGAATCATTTTGAAAAGGTTTCGTCCTGTTTTGAGAATAGTGTAGAATCCACCAAATATTTTGAAGTTATGGACTAACACTCTTTGAATTTTTGAAAATTTCAAAACATGTATTCCTGGCAAGTATAATTATTTAAAGACTCATTAACCAAATTATAGTGTTAAAATTGCTTAACAATTATTTTGAAATTATTTCGTCATTTTATAAGAAAAAAAGTCAAAATTCACCAATATTTTCGAGGTCGTAGGCAAACAACCCTATGATATTTTGAAATTTTCAAAAAATGTATTCACTGCTAGTATACTTATTTAAAAACCCATTAATCAAATTATAGTGTTGAAAATACTTAACGATCGTTTTAAAAATGTTTCTTTTTATTTTTAGGATAACGTTAAAAGTCCACCAAAATATTCGGAACTCATTGTTTCATGCTTTGGTTTGTGACTGAGTTTATGTACGGTGATTGTTATTTACATAAAACTGTATACCATAATATGATACTTACCAAATTAAAGGAAATAGTTTATACGTAAAACTCTTCTCGAACTGAGCATATAAAGTAAATGGAGAAAGGAAATAATGTTCTTGGAAAAAAAAACAAAAAAAAGAAATAATGTTCTTGAAGTGTTTGTTTTCCTAGGCCTTTGATTTCATGCTAGATATGAGTTACAGATATTTAGTTAAGCAATGCTCTTAAACCAAACTAAAAATCCTAATTATAAGAAAACTAATATATAGTAGAAGATTCACACACCGTATTATTCACTGATCTGAAAATTTTAGGTGCTAGCTTCTGTTGAAAAATGTAAAAGGCCATGAACTTTTACATCTAATGATTCCAACCTTTGTCCGTAAGATGTCTCTTTTTTTGTCTGTGGGCTTACTGTAAAGGGAAAGAATTATATAAAGCTACAAGTTTTGTATCTATGTTGGTTTTGAAATTCAAGTAAAGAATACGAAAGAGTACAGGGTTTCAGTTATGAAACTCCATTTTACCCGTTGTCGTGTTTTGATGTAAGAAGCACTCGATTCTTTGCTTCTCTTAACTGTTATTATTGTTATACTTATATATATGTGATGATGATGATGTCTTCCTGTTTCATATCTGATCATACAAAACCTCTTTGGCTCACAGACAACATGGATACAACAACAACATCCACACATAACCTACCCATTCACAAGCATCCTCTTTTACCTTCAGCTCGGTTTTTTACTGCTGAATGTGGTGGCTGCCATTTAACAGAAACTTTGTACGGCGGCTACTTTTGCAATGAGGCTTCATGTAATCGTTGGTTCCATAAAGAGTGTGCGGAAGCCCCTCTAGAGATCAATCATCATCCTTCCCATTCAAAGCATCCTCTCCTGCTCACTATTGACTCTCCAACCAAAGATGATACTCCATGTGATTCTTGTGGGCAAAATATTTTGTCCCCGTTTTATACTTGTCCCAAATGTGAGTTCAAAGTGGATTTAATTTGTGGGATTAAACCATCGCCATCTGTTATTGAACACCCGGTGAGTCATGACCATCCACTAGTTTTCTTTAAGAAACGAGAGGAGGAGAAAAAAGAAGTCCACCCTTGTGAAGTATGCAATGAATCTATCGGTGGACCTTTTTATTCATGTCTTGCATGCAATAATGTATACTTTCACTTGGATTGTGTGCATCTCTCAAAAGAGGTAAATCATCCTTGTCACTCAAGTCATCCTCTTACAATCATCCCAGCTGAGTTGTTTTTTGAACGAAATTGTACTCTATGTTACACTAGATCAAGAAGTTATTATCATTGTTATAGTTGCAATCTTCCTGTGTGCCTTGGTTGTACCAAACGTCCACCACCTCTGGTTGTCGATCATACCAAGACTCACAATCATCCGCTTAGGCTCTTATTAAGCGAAATTGAGTTTACATGCAAGCTTTGTGGAGTTAAAGATTTCGTAACTGTGCTTTACGTATGTATTGAGTGTGGTTTCCTTGTCCATAAAAACTGTGTTGGCTTACCCCAAGTCATAAACATCAATCGTCATGATCATCGTATCTCTTTCACGTATCGTCTTGGCATCCATGAGCTTACAGGATGTGGAGTATGTAGGGCAAAGGTAACACGGTACGACGGAGCATATTCTTGCTCGATTTGCCCTAACTATGCAGTTCACGTACGATGCGCACTTGATTCAACTGTATGGAATGGTTTGGAACTGGAAGGGGTACTTGAGACCATCGAAGATATTTCTCCATTTAAGGTGGTGGGTGATAATTTGATACGTCATTTCATTCATGGAAACCATAATTTACTGCTCTTGAAGGATTACGTCATGGTTCGTGAATACTACGAGTGGTTACTATGTGATGCATGTGTCTGTCCGATTGGGTTCGGTCCATTCTACAAATGCCAGGAATGTTCTTTCTTTCTACATGAAAAATGTGCTAATCTTCCTATGAAGAAAATGCTTATCTTTGACACTACAACATACAAGTTGGAATATGTTGGAAGATCTTTATACTGTCTCTTGTGCGGTATATTATCTAGTGGTTTTGTGTTCAAGTTGCAAGGTTTAAACAGGAAATATCAATACGTGGATGTACATTGTGGTTCTATTTCTGAGCCGTTCGACCACGATGGGCATATGCATCCCCTGTATTTTGGTAAAAAAATAAGGGATTATTGCTGCGGCTGTCATAGAGTTTTAGATGACAACATGCTCACTTGTGGTAATTGTAACTTTGACTTGTGTTTGTATTGTGCTAATTTGCCAGGGAAGATATGGCATATGCGCGATGAGCACCCTCTCACTTTATATTATGGCATGGCCCAAGGAAGAAGTTTATTTTTTATGGATAAAACTATTGCCTATGGAAAAAGTTGGTGCGAAGTTTGTGAGATGGAGTTAAATCTAACAAAATGGTTCTTTGCATGCTTTGATTGTAGAGTCACTCTGCATGTTCAATGTGTAATAGGAGATTTCTCACATCTCAAGCCAAATTGTTGCATTACCATCAAGAGAAAAAAATATAAGGTGGTCCTTAACAACCAAAACACTCGGCCATTTTGTAGACAATGCAGGGATCGATGCAAGGTGCCACACATCTTAAAAGAGGATGATGAAGAGAAGGATGGATACATCTGCTCCATTTCATGTTTATCGAGATTCTCGGGTGCTAAATTTCATGGACTGGTATAGAGAGTGATCGGTGATTGTTATCAAAACAAAAGTTATATTTTTTTTTTCAACTTCTTTCTTTTACAAAATAACTTAGTTTTCTCCCGATCGTCTTTATTGTAAAACTTGTAGTTGAAAATATAATTAAGGAATCTACTGA
Source organism: Eruca vesicaria subsp. sativa (assembly GCA_932364175.1). NCBI lineage: Eukaryota > Viridiplantae > Streptophyta > Magnoliopsida > Brassicales > Brassicaceae > Eruca > Eruca vesicaria. Next base: position 150,246 of record CAKOAT010742932.1, on the reverse strand, counting down.
AAAAGAAAATGAAAAATACGAGTGATTGTAAATTCTGCAACATTTCTATCAAGACCCTTCCATTAGAAGATCAATGTTAGCAGGAAATGAACTAGAGCTTCAACATCCGAACTCAAATTCGATTCTAAGTGGTCTGAGAAGAACCTCAATTTCTCCTGTGCTAAGATGATGGGAAGCCTAGTTTGAAGATCGGTTGGTGGTAGGAAACTATTTATACGTACAATGCTTCCGCATTTTAAACTACGATATAGATATTTATTTCATTTCAAATCGGTTTATATCTAATAATATGTAACTTTACACATAATGGTTCTCTTTATAGAAACACACATACGTTTCTGTTTCATCTCATTCCGGATTGATCATTAATAAAATGAGATTGCTCATAGAAATATTTTATAAGCTAAATAAAATTTGTTATATATGTTGTCAAATTTCTATAAATATAATACTACTATTTCTTAGTAGAATTTTTATTAAAAAATTTAACCTATTAAATAGTTTCTTCTTCAAATAATTTATGTTTACACTTTACACTCCCACCTCAACTGTTTTAGACCACCACACCAAGTGTTTGATTGTTATACAAATACGAGTACCAAAGTTAGTGTTATTTAATGCTCTGTGTAGGCTGAAGAAGAAACATCACTTATCGACAGATATGATGTTCGATTTTTAAAATAGACAGTACTATTATCTGGATTTTTTATTGGAATATATAAACACTCCATGACGACAAAAAAAGTCCCCATTCCAACTTTCGTTTTGGAAATTTAAATCTTGTTTCTCTCAAACAAGAGAATTAACAACAACAACAAAAGTCGAAATGGTAAAGTATTATGACAGTATATATGTTCTAGAGATTTTTTGGATGATAAACATCAATTCATATCATTTGACGAACATTAGAATATAATATCATCGACAACAAAAGAAATAATTAAGTTATTCTATCCATTGTTATTCTAAAAACTTACAATATAATATTTTTATAAGACTTTAAACAATTTCCAAATTGAAAAAAAAAAAACTCATGATGTATAACATTAATTATATCAAGGAATGTATCACGGCTTGCGCATTATCTTGGTGTTAGAAATACATTCTATACTTATTTCAATGAAGCAGTACCTCCGAGCTATGCTTTATCTTGTGGTCTTTGTTATACTTTTAATAATGCTCGTTTATGGATTCCTTTTCAAAGTATTAGTTGTTAATTGCTTTGGTTTTAGACTTTTTCTAGCTAACTATTATTGCCTTTTCAGTGCGGTTCAGGCCGGCTTCCCTTTTTGTAAAGTACCACAAAAAAATTTATGATTTGAAATAAAATAAAAATCTATATCATAAAAATTTGGTAAACTAATAGTTTTGGTTGATAATAAGCATTTTTGTAAATTGTGTTTCAATCATTCAGAGAGAAAAGGACTGCTAATTTGTTGGAGTTAATCACGAATAAGGCTTTAATTTATGCTTTCATTAATTTATTTTAGTAAATTTGTCACAGATCAAATATCAAACACTAGTTCTGGATTATAAATATAAGAGCTGAATATGGTAATTACTGTATGTGTTCACCTGCTTATGCACGGCCACGGGTCGTTGCGCTTTTGTTGTGAACTTGTAATTTTTTTAGATGACCAAAATGAAGAAAAAGAGAGCTGGAGATCCATATATGCTAATTATAAGAAATTAGAAATTAGTTATTCATTATCTTTTGTTATACTTTTTATGTGCTAGACTACATGGATCTTGATAAATCGCTATGCTAATAATACATAAATAAAGGAAACTAGTATGAAAATTCAAAATTCAAAACTCAAACGCTCTTTAGTTTGTAAATCATTTTTAGTATTATACATTTCTGCTCGAGAAAGTACGGATGTGAGTATATAAAAGACAGGTGCATTAGGGTTTTACGTTTTGCAAGAGGAACGCATGTGGTACCATGTGAATAGGCTCCTCTACTCTCATACTTTTGTTTATGATTTTTAATTAAAAGATGGTCAAGAAAGCCTAAAATTCTGGTTAAATGACGACACTTATAAGCTGACAGTAATGAGAGTTATTAATTGATTTCAATCTTTCCCCCCCTGGTTACGTATATTAAATAGTTGCATCGCACTTGCAGTGTAGACTGTGTAGTGTTATAAACATGTATATATATAACAATTATTTTAAAAAACTATTAATTTTTGTATTCGACTGATTTAGTTATATTAGTTGAAGTTGACTATCGCTCTAATTTGTATATTTTGACCATTGCAGATTCACAAAACCATTACTTATAAGTTTGGTTCAATCCAGACGATTTTTTTTTTTTGGTAAAAAGGCATCCGACGATTTTATTTTCCAGAAAACACATGCATTTATATTCTATTTCAACATCTTGTCGTCATTTGAAATAACTTTTTATTTCTCATGTTAACTTATTAGATATAGCATACACATTTATCATTTTTGGTTGGATGCATATCTTTTCACTAGTGCATAATTAATTTAATGAACATAGCATGGTAAGATAATATATACTATCATATACTAATCTGAATTTATGCATGTTAACTATCTTTATCTAATAGTAGTTTTTTTGTTAATGATCATTTGACCCTAGCGTCCGGCTAATCATGATGTGACATGTTCTTCGGAAATATATTATAATGTGTTTATCATCAAATGAATTACTGCACATGAAAGATCATAACCAAAGTAGAATACGATGATTTGTTACCTATCGAAACCATCTCCTTTTCTTTTTGTGAACATGTTCTTCGGAAATTATATTACATATGTGTCTATCATCAAATGAATTACTGCACATGAAAGATCATAACCAAAGTAGAATAGGATGATTTGTTATCTATCGAAACCAACTCCTTTTCTTTTAACACCATGAAACCAACTCCTAAACTGGAGTTAATTGATAGTTCTGGGTAATTCTTTTAATTTTCCTAAAAAAATAATAATAATATTCTTTTACATATATAAATGTATTCTGATGTGCTTCCTTAAACAATGATTCGACGTGATCCTGTTACTATTACTCAAGCTAGAATTCGATATTTTTTTCAGAAGGGTGACATATGCATATTGTGATATTTGATTAAGATGTGATGATTAATTTAATCATTCTTACATAAATTGTAGCAAACTTAAGTTAACTTATTTGTTAATCAGGACAGGTGAGTGTGAGGCTTGTAACAAATTCCCAAGTAGGTAAATGCATGCACAAATACAAAATAAAACTAATTATATACTTCCACAAGGCTACTCATATATATATATGAAAAATGGTCAACCCTAGAGAGTTCAAATTTAGTGAGGATCAATCATATACATGTGCACACATACCTCATTAATTATAAAAATGAAGAATCCAACAAAAGAGAAAAAAAAACTTATAATAAAAGATCAGAAACACACAAGTGAAATTTAGCAAATAATAATGAAGAGGGAGCATAATATAATGTACGCACACACTACATAGCTCACTAGTAGCAACTGACTAGTTTTGATCATCATTCTCATAATAGACATCATCACATAATTCTTAGGAATTCTTATTGTTAACTTCTGTAAATAAAAAAAAGGCATTTTAACGTACGTTAAAACCCTGACCTAGCTTGATGAGCCCAACCGTAAGCTTCTTGACCGCTCATCTGTCCTCCTCCTCCTCCTCCACCGCTTCCACCGCCACTAGAAACAAGATTTTCGGGCATATTATACACCGGAAGTCCTTGGTTTCCATCCCCTCGACCGCCACCGCCACTCAGCGGAGAACCTACGCCCCCAAGCTGCCCTGGAACCACTCCTCCGCCGCCTCCCTCAGCCGCTTCTTCCTCATCCAAAGGCAATCTCTCGTAAGTCGCATTAGAAAACGTGGCAGCAATTAGCATCACCGGACCAGCCGCCATCAATGGCCCCACCACGCTTCCTCCAACAATCTGACCTTGACCACCGGCTAAGTAAATCGTTAAACCGGTGGATCCAGGTGGAGCCGGTCCAGGCAAGAAAGAACCGGTTAAAGAAAGAATCTCAAACCTCCCTTGTAACGCCAAAACAGCCGCACCACCACCAGGGGGCCCTGCAACGGTAGCTGCTGACGGTTGTCGGAGTGTAACGTTAGCCACCGTTCCGTTACCGCTCAAGATGCATATGCCACGTTGGCGTCGCCTAGCGAAAGTAGCTAGGGTTTCGATGACGTCAGTCCCACTAGCGATCTCCATGACATGGCTCTTGAGAGCGTTAGGAGAATCGCGCGTGACGAAGATCGGTGGCTTTGGTTTGTTCTTGGAACCAGCTGGACGTCCACGTGGACGGCGTGTGGGGGCTTCCACGGCTCCTTCACGTGGCTCGTGGTCGTCGCCGCTCAAGTTGTCTCTATCGTCCTCGTTGTTGTTGTTGTTGTCTTCTTGGCCGTGATGATGATGGTTGTTATGACCTGAGTCCATGGCCATGTTCATGGAGATGTGGAGATCTGGTTTCTTTAACTGAGATGAACTAGGCGGCGTCGTTTCGAGGCCGGAGAGGTTCACTTGCCCTGTCCACCATGGATTCGCCATTAAAACCCTAAAGAGATTATATCTGATTATATATTCCAAAAGTGAACCCTATGGAGAAATATAAGTTTAGATCAAGAGAGGATGAGCAATTCTAGGAGAGGAGATATATTTTCCAGATCTTGGTTTTAAAACCCTTCTACAAGTTTTTGTGTCGTGAGAGACACAAGACACAAAGTAAGGTTAATTGAAGGAACACGACAAAGAATGATACTAAGCAAGAAAGAGAAAAGATGTAATATAAGCTAACTTATAAAATCAGTGGAAGCATATGTAGATATTGATTAATATAATGGATATATACCGTGTATATATAATCGAATATACACAACTAAAATCACCCAACCCAAGGCTCGAGAGCGTAAATTATTACAAAAGGGCACAATATGTAAGTTATTATATGCATTCTAGGTTTTATTACGAGTTTAGTGTCGTTTTTGTTTAAGAAGATTATAATCACTTGACACATTTTTGAGAATTTTTGTTACTTGACACTTTGACTGAAAGTTTTGTTAAATACCACTTGTTACCAGAGTTTTAACATCTCGTCATGAATGTACAACCTAAACCGTGGTAGATGGTTAAACACATTATTTACGTTTCTAATCAGTTACCACTTACCACCGTATTCAGACATTAAATATTTAATTGGTTAAGATAATTTTCTTTAAGCCTGTAATTGTTTTTTGTCTTTTTTAGTTAGCGTTATAATTGATGTGTGGGGTCGAGCGCCGAGGTTGAACAAATGGGGCGCACGATCGTTTCCCACTACAATTTTTTATTTAGAAAGATGAATTGTTGAATCAGAATTTATTGAATATAAAACAGTAGTATAAAATAATTCATACGCAGTATTCATTGGATCGAAATTAAGGATAGTTTTTGCGTAACAAGAAATAAAATAGCTACTCAAAACTGTACACCGAATATTTAAACAAATGACACAGGAGAAATTTATAAACATTTATTAGTCATTTAAATAACAGAATACCTGTGCCGTAAAAAAAAGTGAATTATCCAAAGAGATTGAATTAGAAACTTTACTGGCTGATTGTATGCGTTAGTCTATTCAAACACCTCAACAAGATCACTTTAAATTTTGAATGACTTTTTCAAGGGGAAACACATGATTATAGTTTTAAATGTTTCAATCATATTTTTTTGTCAATGATTTCATGACATTATATAATATTACGTGAATAATTAGTCGTTCAACTCGTTGAATAAGCGTTAGCTTATATATTTGATAGAGTGCAGTTTCTTATATACATAACACACACGCAACTTAATTATAGATTAATCAAAGCTTACTAACTCAATGTTACTTCTTACTAGTTGTAGGCTTGTAGCCATATTAGCACAAAGTTATGTGTCTATATATATTTCTATGACTCAACATGGCAAACTAAACAATATCTTCCCGGCCAGCTCCTTATCATATCATCCATTGTCTGATGTAAAGGTTAATCAGCTTGTAATGTAAAACTTTATTTCTTAAATATGCATTTAATCAAATTATATTACATCCTAAAGAAAACACCTAAGAATTGTCTAAACTCAAAAGTCGTTTATTTAGTCTATTATACTGTTCGTTTTGTTATACTCAACAACTCTCAACTAAAACAATATATATATAGACATAACAAAAATATATTTATTGATTAGTCTAATTGGGGTTAGACAAAAAGACAAAGGGTAGTTGAACTCCTCGGGACTACGTACACAATATTGAAATAAGAAAAGAAAAGCATTGGGTGTGTAAAATATAAATTGTAACAATTGGAGTATAATGTGAATGTATTTTTTATTTATAAACTTTCACAAGTCTTAATTAACTCTTCCACCCATTAACAAATACGAATAATTGATTGAGTACTTTAGTTAACACTTGTAGTTCACTCTTTTCATTTAAAAGGTCTTACTATATGCGGTATGAAGTTTAACTAGAAGAGACTACAAAACATTAAATAAATGGATAGTGTTATTCCACAAGAAGACATTGTCCAACAATTAATTGAAGCCATATAAGTTCCAAAAAAAAAAACCTCAGAAACTTAAATATATTGTGGAAATCCTCTTGATCGTGTAGTTTCATTAATGATTTCTCAATGTTTATACACTAAAATTTTTAAGTTTCAATTATCAGAGAAAACGAATTATACAAAATATTAGAGAAAAAATTTACAAGATATCTGTAAAATGTACTACTGAATACTATCGGGAATGAATTTCATAAAATGACTTGTGGTGATCCAGTTAGACGTGAATACTCATAAGCTATATAGAATTGTCGACTATAATATCATCTATGTAATGCTTTTTATAGTTTGTAATGCATAATTATTGATTTTTAAAAAAAATTAAAATTTTAAAATAACTTGGTATATTGCATTAACCCATTTAAAAATAAGTGTTCATACTCACATATATAAGACCATGATTAATTTCGGTTTCTTAATTGGAGTTTTTAGCTTCGGCTAAGATACGATTTTAACTTTTAACTAAGAAAAATTAAGAACAATATCTTAAATAAGAGATATAAGAGACGTCTTTTATTCGAAAAAATGTTAAATAAGGTGTCAAAACATAAGTTAAGAAACCACCAGAAGTTAATCATGGGTTAAGGCCTAGATCTAATTTAAACATTTTAAGTTATTATTATTGTTTAATGCCCAAAACCATCTGGGCCAAGAGTCTGTAAAGAAGGCCCATAACGCGAAATATAATTCAATCCCGGTGTCCCCTCTGATTAACTTCTTCTCCGTCGACGAATCGAAGAGAGAGAGAGATTGAGAGATTATGACGGACAATATCTTCGAAGGTCTACCTCCTCCGTCTTCTCAACACCATCAAAACATTCCGAATCCTCCAAATCCAGACGAGTCGAAACATGAAAGTCCCTCTCCAGCTCCAACTCTTGTTCTCAAAAGCTCCCTGAAGCGATCTAAACCGGTAGAATCAGCACCCGATGTCTCTGGTAAAACTCTCCACTTTCTAATCTATCTTGTCTGAATTCGATTCATAATAGACACTTAGTGGACCCTACCGTGTTTTCTAAGTTTTGGTCGGAAAGTTTAGTTTTTTTTTTCCGGAAAGTTTCTTGATTGAGAGTTTCTCTTATGCCCTAAATGTTACGCCTTTGAACTTAAAAATCAAAACTTTAATGTTGTTATGACTGATCTGACTAAAAGCTCAAATTTTACAGCTCCTCCTGTTCTCAAGAGCGCACTAAAGCGGTCAAAACCAGCAGAATCTACGCCGGAACCAGAACCGGAAGGTAACATATGTCTTAGTCTGAGCGTTAGGCAATGATGTTTGGTTATCACTTTTGATAACTTTGATCAGTTTTCTTCTTTAATGTTTGAGTTGCAGCAGTTCCTAAAAGACGTCTACAGTTTAAGACATCGACGGATGCATCAGAGGAGCAAGTGATAGAAGCGATGCAGAAGATAACTTCTCACATCAAGAACCCTTCTAAATTCTCCAAAGCTTCAAAGCTTGCGATACGTCTGATTCAAGCTGGAAGTGTGAAGCCTGATACTACCAGTTACTTCATTGCGATGCTTGAAGCTGCCATGTCATCGAAAACTCCTTGTACTGATCGGTTGGTTAGAGCAGATTATCATGCATTGTTCTCATCAGCTCAGGATGTGGCCGAGGTAAATAAACATATTAGATTAAATGTGTAAAACTAAATACTGATGCATGTTTCTATGTTTTGTTCTCATGTAGTGCCTTGATAAAAGCCAGAAGAATCTGTTGACCATATGGACGATTAAAGCAGTTGTGGCTAATGATCTCTTTACTGATGACAGCTTTATGGTAAGTAAGGCTCTACATACCTTCTTTCAATAGATTGCTTCGTCACTGTGTTATGACCTGTAATGTGTATATTATTGTCTATCATAGTGTAACATATTAGATTTTTTTTTTTTTGTTTTAGTTTTCCAAGACTGCTACTCAAATAAAGGAGGCTATATCTGATCTTCCTGTAGCAACTGAGGAAGATGACGCGGAAGAAGCAGCTGCTCTTGAACAAGAGGCTGTGAAGGAGAGTGGAGATGGGGAGACAACACAGGACGTGGATGAAGCTGCTTCACCTGGAGATCAAGAAGGTGTTGAGTCAGATCCCTTTGGGCTGGATGCATTGATTCCTAATTGTGGGAAGAAAAATGGTAAAACAAAGATGACTAAAGAAGATACAGATGCCTTGGAGAATAAGAAATTTCTTAGGTCAAAAAGAGAAGCTTTGATTACATGTCTGGAGATCGCTGCTCGCCGTTACAAAGTTCCATGGTAAGAGTCCTTCCATGATTCATATATTCCCTTTGGAATTGTTATTGTTTTTAATTGATTGGATTCATTTTTCAGGTGCCAGACAGTTATAGACATATTAGTGAAACATGCGTTTGAGAACGTGTCAAGGTTTACATCACAGCAGAGACAAGCAGTGGAGAAACTATGGGCTTCTGTTAGAGAACAACATCTCCGTAGGAAGCAAGGCAAGTCAGTGACGGGAAAACTTGATGTTACTGCTTTCGAAAGTCTTCAGGACAAATACGCCAACGAGAAAATGAGCATCCGGAAATCGGTTGGAGCCAACGGTGAACGCCGTGCACAGCAATGGCTTGGTTAATAAAACATTCATCAAAACCAAAAGTGTAATTTGTATGATTTTCAACACTAAGACAGGAAGTAGAAAGCAAATAGAGAAAATATTTGCTCTGTTTCTTCTGATTGTGTCTTGATACGAAAAGTTTTCATCCTTGTTCAAAAAGTTTTTATCTAACCGCCTTAATGTATCTCAGGCATATAAAATAACCGGCTGGCAAATGAAACAACTAAACCAATATAGAAATACAATTGAAATAACCAAAACCAAATATGATGAGCCAGTGATAGATAATTGTGGTTTTTATTCACATTGATTTACACATCTACAAGGTTTGTCAAGCATATCCTTTTGTAGCTAGTTTTAAGTGATCTTTTGCTCCTACTGTTGCAGCAATGTAGTCTTTGCATTTCGGCATGTGGGGACTAGTAACGTATATAACAACTCATCAACACAAACAGTCAAAACTTGGTAACCCACAGAGATACAATTACCATTTACCAGAGTTTGGTACAGCTAGCCCATTAGATCTAAAGTCCTCTTGGTATGAGCCCAATAAAAACTCCATTGTTTAATTCACAATGGCCCAACCATAACCCTCCTTATCATGCATTTTCTCTCAAAATTTCGACGTAGTCGGGTTATATAGCATTAGATCGGATTCAAATTTCGACGTAAATGGCACACCACGATCTCTCAAGATCATTTTTATTCCGAGTCGTTACAAAATGTTTTCAGACTACATCCTCTAAACCGAAACTCAAACCGTAGGATTATTACGTACGTTTGACCTACTCGAATGGAGCATCATATACATCGATATCACCACTCTTTTAACTCTAAAACTTCGAAACCAGATAGAGAGTCTCAGTTAATTGCTTTGTAAGTTTCCAACGTTCATGAACCATGCATGACCTGCAATTTTTCAAAATATTAAATAATTTATAAATATTTTCAAATTTTCAAAAAAACTGACTTACGAAGAGCATCTTCCGCTGAAAATCTCCGGGAAACATCGCGACAAATCATTCTCCTCAAAAGATCCTTAGCATCTCCCGATACCGATTCAAACACCTTCCGCGGAAACCTAAGATTCCCTCTCAATATCGTCTCGAATATCTCCTCCGCACTCTCTCCATTAAACGGCGGCTCTCCCGCCAACATAGTATATATCAAAACTCCCGCGCTCCACACATCCACCTTCTCCTCATACCTCCTCCCCATAACAACCTCCGGCGCTAAATAATACGGCGTCCCTACAACTCCCTCCGTTTTCTCTCCGCCTAGCCACACCGCCGATCCGAAATCGCAGAGCTTAACTCCGCCGGAGTTAAGATCGATTAAAACGTTGTCAGGCTTCACGTCGCGGTGAACCACGCCGCGACGGTGACAGTGAACGAGCGCGCGGAGGATCTTCCTCGCGTACGATGCGGATTCCGATTCGGTTAGCCTCCCTCCGACGACGGAGATCATCCGATCGTAGATCGTCATCGGAGGATCCACGAGCTCCATGACGATCGCGAGAGTTTCCTCCGTTTCGAAGAGGTCGTAGATCCTGACGATGTTCGGATGCGGCGGAAGCATCGCCATGATCCGAGGCTCCGTCGTGATACACTCGCGGTCGAGTGCGTCGACGAGCACGCGCTTGTCGATCGTTTTGCACGCGTAGAATTGTTTAGTCGCGGGGGAGAAGCAGCGAGTGATTGTTCCGAATCTTCCTCGGCCGATCTCGTCGCAGATCTTGTAACGGTTTTCGAGTTCGAATTCTCCGGTCATCGGAATATTCTGTTTGATTGATGATTCTCTTAAGGGGTGAGAGAGAGGAGATGGTTGTTATATAGAGGAAGAGAATCTGAATACTAAATGGAGTATATTCCGTTTAAACTGTTTTCTGTTTTAACCGTTGACAGTCAAAAGTCAAGCAAGTGAATAACAGACTGTAGTTAACTAACGGCGACGTTAGCCACCTCCACGTGTTAATTTTCTCTTTCGATTATGAAATTATTTGTTGGAGAACTATAGAAGTAAAAACAACTCTAATGTGTGTGATTTGTATCAAATATTTGTTTATGGAGTCTACATAAAATAATATAATTCGACGAGTCGAATTACATGAGTAGAACGCATAAATCATGATCATCATGTCCTTATTATAAAGAAATCATTTTATTATATAGTTAATTTATAAGCGACGGAGATTAAACAAAAGTCGTGTTCTAGATGTGATTATGCGAATATATAAGTTAAGACGTCAAGTAGTTTTCAGATAAAATTTATTATAAGCTCGATGATAGTTAAATGTCGAACCATTATAGAATGTGCATGTGGCATGCTTTCAGGACTCTAGCTAATGGATGTGTTGTTTTGATTAAGTAAATCGTTATTTATTTAACGCATTATTGATTCATCATCTAGAGGTTGGTAAGATTCCTGGTTTAGTAGAGTTTGGTTACTTCTTCTTTGTGGTGGTGTGATTTGTGTCGTCTTCACGAATTCTTTAAGCCTGTAGGTTTGTCCACATTTTTATAATTATATATCTAGGTGTTGTATATATATTTGTCAGGCCAACATATTTAAGAATATGCTAGTATGGATTGAGAACACACACATATATAAATAATTTTCCGGTTACCTTTTATTTTTTAATCAGAATGACTAACTAAACCGCATTATCTTTGTGACTAACATTTTTATACGGAGATCAAGGTAGTTGACTTTTCAATAAAAAAATAGTTGACTCGTCGGCTATAAAATGAATGTATATGTAATTTTCTATTGTAATACATGGTCAAGTATACCTAAAAATAATGATATATCTCGATTAAATAATTGATAGTAGGGTTAATACTTAATAGTTCAACTTTAGTCCGTTTTGATAACTCGAAAGAATATTCATTTTGCATTTTTTTTGTTATTCAGGTAAACGTATTCATATACCGTTCATTCAGAAACATTGAGACATCAACATTAAACATTAATATACATACCATCACATCATCACTGATCGAAGCATGTGATTGATTGATAAACAAAAGAGAATTAGAGTGATGTATTTGATGATTTGGTTACCTATGTAAACACCAGATAATGTTGATCTCGTGCTAACGAAAATAAACACTTGTCTTGCTCTCATTAGTAACTAATAATGCAATCATCTTGATATAAAATATGAGATTGCTTTGGAGGATATGGATGCCGCCATCAGATTTTCCAAAACAGCTGACGCATACAATTTCTAGTGACCCAAGCCACCCAACTGTGTATATTAGAATAATGATATGGCATTTTTACATTACATATAAAAGTAGAGAATTTGTATATGATGTATTTAAGGAACTCTATATATTTAAACTGAGTAATATTTAATTTGTTATGTTAATTCCATGCATACATATGTAATAACACATATTTGTTACATGTCCTTTTAATGTATTTTCCAAAATTTGAATAATTGGAAACAAAAATTAACTTGTGAACAGAAACAAGAATCTTAAATAATTATACTGAATGGCTAACACTTTTTTACAAAGTTTATAAGATTGTTGGTGTCTGAAACCAATTTACACGCATTAATACTAACATCACTTCAAAAAGGTGCTATTCTTAAGAAGAATCAGTTCAAAAAAAATAATAACATCACTTTCTGGTTAAATAATTGAAAAGTTACAATAGTATATATATCCGTGACGTAAGTATCCAACTGATAATTTTTTATATAATTTATAGTCACTTATATGATAAAAGATTAGGCAGAAATGTTACTAACTTTACTTTACCAGTTTGTCAATATGCATCCAACATGTATTTTGGTTGGACCGATCTTCTTTGTCTCAGATTCCCTGTTTTCATTCCGTAATCGATTAGATCACTCACTCACACTTCAACTTGAGTCACAAACTTGAAACACATATCTTATCGTCTCTCATCAAGAACAAATTAAAAGGTATATGCCTAACATCTCAAAAAATCTTGGTATGATTAAGTACATAGTTATATAACTTATATATGATTCTAATATGATTTTTTTGTTTCAGTCATCAAGATGGTAACGCCAGTTATGAGAACCGTTGATCTCCGGTCCGACACGGTGACTAAGCCAACTGAGTCCATGCGTTCAGCTATGGCAAACGCGGAAGTAGACGACGACGTTTTGGGGAACGATCCAACCGCAGTGCTTTTGGAAAGAGAGGTGGCTGAGATCGCAGGAAAAGAGGCGGCCATGTTTGTTCCATCAGGGACAATGGGGAATCTGATAAGTGTGTTGGTCCATTGTGATGAAAGAGGGAGTGAAGTGATTCTTGGAGATGACTCTCACATTCATATTTATGAAAACGGTGGCGTTTCTAGCCTCGGTGGAGTGCACCCTAGAACGGTGAAGAATGAAGAGGATGGGACGATGGAGATTAGTTCTATTGAAGCTGCCGTGAGGAGTCCCAAAGGAGATCTCCATTATCCGGTTACTAAGCTTATATGTCTTGAGAACACTCAAGCAAAGTAAGTTTTTCTTAGTAACATTATCAAATAAAAAAAAAAACAAATTAACCTTACTTAGTGTTTTGTGTGTTGAAGTGATAATAAGAATTATTAGTAGCCAAGTGGTTTCCTATTCACTGAACGATGTTAGGTGTTAAAGGTTTAGTTTATGTTTCATTTTAGGAGATTTTGTTGGTTATTGCGGTCATGGTTAGACTGAAAAACCGGTTTGATTCTTTAATGATTCTAGACATTATGATTTGATAGAACCGGAATTTCTTGATGCAGTTGTGGAGGTAGATGCTTGCCTATAGAATATATAGACAAGGTCGGAGTGTTAGCCAAGAAACATGGCTTGAAGCTTCACATCGATGGAGCTCGTATCTTCAACGCTTCTGTTGTTAGTACACAAACATTTTCAATATATAATTCATTTTATATGTATTTTTGTTGAATTTTTCACTCAAATGCATGTTGTCAATGCTTTGAAGTATACGAGTTCATAATTTCGATCTTGATTAGGCCCTTGGAGTACCGGTGAAGAGGATTGTTCAGGCAGCTGATTCTGTCTCGGTATAAGTCATCAAAACCATGCTATGTAACGTTATATGTATTGAAAATATTATTGAGTTCTAACCGGTCACTTTTTTTTTTTTTTTTTTTTTAACCGGTCACTTTGATGTGCTAGATTTGTTTGTCGAAAGGCATAGGTGCACCGGTTGGTTCGGTGATTGTGGGAAGCAAGAGTTTTATCACTAAAGTAAGTTGTAGCTATGAACCAGATTGAGATGGTAAAATAGCAATTGTAGTTCCGGTTAAAGTGTTTAATTTGCATGCAGGCAAGGTGGTTGAGGAAAACATTAGGTGGAGGAATGAGACAGATTGGTGTGCTCTGTGCCGCCGCATTAGTGGCTCTCCGTGAAAACGTTGCCAAGCTCGAGGATGACCACAAGAAAGCCAAGATCTTGGCAGGTGATCATTGCCCGGTTTAGTTTCTCAAAATTTAATGTGAGAGAGTTATTAACCTATTGGTTTTGGTTTCCTACATTGCCAGAAGGACTGAACCGGATTGAACGGTTAAGAGTGAACGTAGCGGCAGTAGAAACAAACATTGTAAGTGTCTGAAGTAAATGGTTAATTAATGTGTTCAATGGAATCTAGTTTTTGAAGCCGACTGCTTTAAGTTTTTATTTTCATCTGTTTTCGTTATAATACAAAGTTTTATTGGCAGATATACATAGATCTACCAGAAGATCCTAAGTTTGGAGCTGAAGACGCATGTAAGAGTTTGGAAATTCTCGGTGTGCTTGTTATACCTCAAACTACATTCAGGTACACAATTATAATTGAATTTACTTGTTATATAATTCTTTTTGGTTCGACATATTGTTTTGGGTTTATATGAGTCTGTCTCTGTTCGAAAAAAGCAATGGGTTAATAACATTTTTTGCTAAGAAACTGGTGAATAACTTTGAGTTTATGTTTTGTGTATATATATACAGAATCAGGATTGTTCTGCACCATCAAATCTCTGATAGCGATTCTGATTATGTGCTCTCTTGTTTTGAGGTTAATTTGCTTTCGAAATCCATTTATACGTGCTTTTATATATTTCATTTCTTTGTCACGCTGTTAAATTCTTGGACTAAATGCTTCTTAATCCTTTTTCAGAAACTGTTTAGCTCGGTGCCAGAAGAGAAGGCTTGATTTGAAGTAATTCACGTGTTGGACTATGTCATATATTTACTTGAATCTATTTTCTTGGTTTACAAATTGAAGCCTTTTGGTCAAGCGATAGACAAAAAAATCTTATTGTAATTCAAGTTTGGGCTCTAATAAAATTCGAAATGTTAAGATTGATGATGAAACATTCTGTCATTAACAACAAGACAAAAAGTTGTTTATATCCATTGGTCCACCATGTCTTCACGAGCATCGCTGGAAACATCTAGACAAATAGTTGTTTTAGACAAATAACTAAATTAAATACGTTTCTCTTCTTGGTGTAAAAAACAACTTGGATAAAAAAAACAAAGAATGGAAAGGTTTTATAATACAACAAACGTGATGTCGATATCAAATCATTCTACTACTAGGTTTTGCCAGTAAGCCTAACCCTATATATGTGATTTATCGCTACTTTCATGTAATTTAATTTCTTCAATCTGTAGTGTGTAGAGAAGGATGAGCGGATAAGGAGACATGCTACTTATAATTACGAGCTGCGTAAAAATAACAGATATTTTCATATATAATTGGATCATGTATATGCAAGTAATCCATATCATGTTCATCATATATTCCTCAGTAAATACATCTTATCTTTGATAAATAGCTACTGGATACTAATAGTTTTGCCCACCAAAAATAGCTAGACAATACTAGTAATGTTTTTGATAATTGAATATATATATAGTATGTGTTACAAAAAAAAAAGAATATATATATAGTACAATACTATGTAGCCAAAATTTTGTTTCTGATGGTACTTCAATTGAAATAGAAAGTTATTGAGAAATTCAATCAAGTAGATGAATCGTCTATTAATGCGTTTGTTATGTCAATTTCAAAAGTATGTTCTTCGACTTCAATAGCTTCTGTACAAAAAGATTGAAAAACGTTTTACTATTAACTAACACGTTTGAAATAGTCATATTTGCATTTTATATTTTTGGTCAAGTAAATCAAAGATGTTTGCCAGATTGTTTTTTTTTTTTTGGAAGGCTTTAAGTTGAACTATTAATCAAAACGTATGTTGTTTAACAAAAAAAAAAACAAATCTAAACGTATATGTCCGAGACAACAATAAAACCCTACATCTTATAAATAACCATGATTTCATGAGTGGGAAAATGAGCTATTAAACGGTTGTTTCTAAAACTTGTATATAATAAGTAAACAATTATAATATACTTTTTTAGTTCAACAATATATATGTTTAGCAACCAATTGGTTTCTATCATATCATATATTTTAGATAAATCACCTTTGTGAAACAATATTTTTTAGAGGGTTTTAATATGCTCTTTGGCCACATGTGTAAAATTAATTACCAATCAAAACAATAATTTTAATTTAGCGTGCAAATGAATAAGACTATATAAGTAATAATCTTTTTTTGTCAACGACTATATAAGTAATATAAATATACAAATATTAATTTAATAAAGCACTAAATTATATGTTGTAATAAACTATATAAATTTTCTTTTTCAGAAAATAAAATGTGCAACCTAAACCAGAAATATCAGCAATTATTCCACATGTGAACTTTGGTCTGGAATCAATCAAAGATTAAAAGTATTGAAAATGTTGTCCAATAAAACAAGTATTGAAAATATGGACATAAGAAAATCAAGAAAAGATTTGTGTCTCCCTTCTTCAGTTGACCGACCCATTGGTCTCCGTCTCTCTCTTACCTAAAGAGTTATCCCTTTACTCACTGTGTAACACAAGGTACTCTTCTCCTATTTCTCTTCTTTTTGTGTCTTAAATGGCAAATTTATGATCTCTGATGACCAGTCTCACGACTTATTATGTCCATTTCTCTCTCTCTATAAATGAGCCAATGATGTGTACGCAGCTATATATATGGACAACTGTGAATGCATTTTGCCATCCATCTTCTCTATGTATGGTAGAAAAGAGGGAAAAAACACAAAACAATAGTAGAAAATAATAATTAAGAAAAGGAAAGAGATCCCTTTTTTTTTTTTTTTTTATCTCTTTTCTACTTATATCTCTGATCTTCAAAAGAAGAAAGATAAATCTCTTCATTAGGTTGTTTCTCTTTGCCTCACCATTTCTGCACAACATCCACTATCACCATCATTTTGTAACATCTAGTACAAGGAGGTATCCAAGTCCTCACTCTTCTCCCTCTTTAATTATTATGTAATTAGTAAGCTAAGACGTTAAATCCATCTTAGCTATAAAGTTTCTAAAAACCTAATTTCTGGTGCCCTAAAACTTTCAAAATCCCAAAAAAAAAAATTATCCAACCCTAGTTTCTTTTAAATCTATGGATTTGATCTCTCAAGATAACAATAATAAGAACCCTAATACAACTCTCTCGACACAACATGCCTCTCCTCCACCTACCTTTAGCCGCTACGAGAATCAGAAACGCCGTGATTGGAACACTTTCTGCCAATACCTTAGAAACCATCGTCCACCGCTCTCTCCAGCGTCTTGCAGCGGCGCACACGTTCTCGAGTTTTTGCGTTACCTTGACCAGTTCGGGAAAACCAAAGTCCACCACCAAAACTGCGTCTTCTTTGGCCTCACAAACCCTCCGGCTCCATGTCCTTGTCCTCTCAGACAAGCTTGGGGCTCACTTGACGCACTTATCGGTCGTCTCCGTGCCGCCTACGAAGAGAACGGTGGAGCTCCCGAGACTAGCCCTTTTGGCTCACGTTCTGTCAGGATTTTCCTCAGGGAGGTTAGAGATTTTCAGGCTAAATCACGTGGCGTTAGCTATGAGAAGAAGAGGAAAAGGGTCAACAACAAACAAATAACTCAGTCGCATTCGCAGCCGCAGCAGCAAGATCAGTCTATGATGGCTAATTACCACAACGGTGCAACTTGAGGATATCGTACAACTTTACATGTACGTATCTAGCTGTTTATACGTACCAACCTTTGTATTTTGTGTAATGGTATCCCTGTTTTACGATCCAGCCACTGTTTTCTACTGTTTCTTGGACTCTCGTTTAGTCTTTTTTTTTTCATAATCAATAAATGGAAACAAAGTTGGATTGTATTGTATTTGGTCTTTAATTAAAGGCCTCTTTGTGCATCATAATTGCCATAGATATACATACGTGGGATGGGTCAATGTTTTATAAATTTCGACCTAGACGATAGAATATCTATTTTTTTTTTTGCGAGCCAAAGCTAGCTTGAGAATGATTTTGATACACAATTGAGAAGTTAATTTCATATACTCTAGACACCTTAATTGTTGGGTAGATTATATATATTATAGCTATATATACTGCACGTTTCGAACTTTTTCGATATTTAATTGTTGTAGACTCTTAGGGTTTAATTGATATTTATACTATGCATGCACATACGCATAAGATTCGATTTCTATCTTTTAAAAGGTGATGTTGAAAGTTCCATTATTTTGCTGATAAAGAAAAGAAAAAGAAGTAAAGAACTGCAGGTTTTGGTTTTAATGCTAATACATGTTACCTAACCCTATTTACGGGTTTTCTTAATCTTCATGAATCATGGGTCTTATTTTACCTTTGTTATATGGTACTCACAGCTCACCGTCAACTTTCTGTTCATATAGAATCATAATTCTGTTCACGTATACTGCAGCCTAGTATCCATTTAATAACAACTTAGCTTATTACATACTATCTTTTATGACTTGACGAGAGAAGTTATTAAACTAACGTAAACAGACTCATTGGCGACTGAACCTGCTCTGAGACTTTGATGCATATATAAAGAAATAGAGAACTGAGCTTACAGAGACGTGTAGATATAACTTGCTAGCAGTTTGATAAGGACCCGTTTAACATTCGCAAAAATATAGAATGCATGTTTTAGTTCTTAGTCTTGTTTTCTTTCTTGGGCAACGTTCTTAGTCTGTCATGGCAAATGTTTACATATAGAAATATAGATAGGTGGAGAAACGAATAAAAAAGATTTTACGTATTCATGTGTATTTTGTTATTTCTATCCAATTTGAAATTCACTGAACATGATTGTATGAAGAGAATGTTAAGCACACTATAGGTTTAAAGGTAACTCTAAAGCTGATCTATTATTACAACAAGACAAAACAAGTTCATATTGTCAAATTATTGAAGACAGCTAATCTTGTGACAAAAAATTCTTATTAGCCGAACTTGGATTTGACACATTCAGAATATTTTTATATATATTTAGCCATGTATTCGAATAGATTGTTTTCTCTTGCTAAAATCATAATAATTGGTGTTACTATACCGTTAATGTGGCAGTGAACAAATATATTATTTTCAGAATTATTTTTGAATATTTCCCTCGTAAATATCTTCTCTATTAAAAGAGAAGTACCATTTACATCTACTACAAAAAAGTCATGTTGGACCATTTCATTAATATGATATATTTATACTAATCAATCAAATATATATAATTGGAGGAATATTTTAATAATTAATAAGATATTAGTAATAAATTTGTTGAGAAAATATCTTTTTTTTTTTGATCAACGTTGAGAAAATATCTAACAAGATCTTACTAAGAAGTTTAAATATTTTTATAAAATATGCATTATTTAATTTCGTGATTAATATATATAAATATCTATATTACTGTTAATTAAAATAAAAATTGTTATATTTTATAATTTAGTTATATTCTATATTATATTGAAATAAAATGCTATGTGAAATGAATATAAAATATATTAAATTGGTAAAAGGAAAATATTTTGTTTTAAAAATTTTCTTTCATTCAAATAAATAAATAAATATCGCTCCCTTTTAAAACATATTAAATTTTTTAAATCATAGAACATTTTTTTTTACAAAAAAATGTTAACATATATTTTTGTAACTTACAACAAATACTTTATATAGTAAATTATATATAAATATTTTTTTATTTTAAAACTTACAACAATATATTATATAAAAATAATTAAAATTATACAATTATACAATATATAACAATAGAATATAAATCATATATATTTGAAAATTTTGTTATATTTTTATAAAATGAAAAAATACCCACACGGATGTGCGGGTTCAAAATCTAGTATGTCTTTAAAAGCCATTCAACAACATAATTGTTGTTCTATGTTTTTTATATATGACAACTGAGTGATAAGTGACCATTTGAATCAAAATTTCATTTATTTTAAAAAATATTTTTGTTAAGTGCGTATTTGTAACAAAACTAGCTAGTCTTGTATGAATCGCTTATATAGCAAATTAGCAATATTGCACTAGTGATGAAAACACACGGTTCAAACAGTATCTAATCGAGTTTCCAAGTGACATATAAACTGAATTAGTTACCAAACACGTTGTCTAATGTTTTCTTTAACTCTTAACAATCAATCGAACGGTTAACATCAAAAAGAAAAGACAAAGTGTAACCTGTTTGCGTCACGTGTGTATCTCTGACATTAGTAAAAGCTTCGTAGAATAGTCATGGCGTCGAGTTATAAAAATCGTATAGACTCGTTTCTGTGTGATTGCCTATGGCTATTGAACCACGTGGACGAATGAAACTTGTGCTTCCGTACGAGGTAGGGTTTGTAGCGGTAAGAAATAGCATTAAATGAAATTATTATTTTTTGCTTTATTTGGCAAAACCTGTTGATCTTTCACTATTTGGGAGGGGCCACGTCTTTAATAGTTAGTGTTCTAGACCCACTTGCATTTTCATTTCAGAGTCTTCCACATTTGTACAGAATCGCTCGTATATAAATAAATACTCCAATTAAATGCGACTACAATTTTGGATTGTTGACCAGATTCTTTCTAAGTCTTTCCAGGATTTGTGTTAAAAAAAACTAGCAAGGAATTTTTTTTTGTAAAAAATCGAATTTGAAAGTAGCACTGATAAAAAACGACTTACATTCAGGGCCGGATTTGAGAATTATGGGGTCTAAGGCGATTTTTGAACGATTTCACCTAAAAAAATTTTTCTACGGATTTGGGGGCCTAAAAATTTTTTTTTTGGGGGGCCTGTATACATGTAAACTTTTCAAAAAAATTTGGGGGCCGAGGCTAATGTTTCATCCGGCTTTGCCCAACGCCGGCCCTGCTTACATTGATAAAAAGGTTAGTAGAAAATGATTAGGTTTACAAAAATAAACTGTATTGAAGATACCTCAATTTGTTTTTTTTTAATATATATGATCAATTATTAAGTTGACTATCTCAAACCATGAAAAATATATATCAAAATACCTAATTATAATGTTTTTGGTTAGGATGTAAAAAAGTGACTTTAAATTTAATTTCCATTCATAACCATAAAAGTTATCTATCATATTTTATCTAGTTTTTAAAGTTAAAATTAAAAAACCAAAAAATAGCTGTAACACTTTAATTTCTAAAGCATCATTTTCTATATTATAGAAAAAAATATTGATGCAGAAATATCTTTTTATTTTTGTTATTTTTTCATTTAATATTAATGTAGAAATATTTGACAAAATTCTACAATAAAACTCTTACAACTACATCATCACGACCAATTGTCCCCATAATTAAGCTTCCATTTGATTTGAAAAAACACAGTTACATAAACCCCTAGATAGAACACTACTGAACCAGGTTTAAACCGGTTTTAATGCATCTTTAGTTGCTAAAAAAAACCCGGTTTAGCTACTTACTCCACTCTGCTGGTTTTCTATTATTAAAGAAACTAACAGGCTCGGCCCATATATATAAAGCCCATCTCTAGAATTTTCTAGTTAAAAACCTTATTACATCTGAATAACAAGAATTTTAAGAAGAAAAAAAAAAACAAATTTAGTCTTCATCGATCCTCTTTGTCTGAAAACCTTTCGTTCCGCGATTCATCGGCGTTTTCCTTAACCCTCGACGACCTCTCTCCGATGTCATTCCCACAGTCTTCAGCTTCCTCTTCATCATCATCTTCCGCCTCTCAGTACACATACACTTCTAACTCCTACTATTCCGCGCCTTACCAGCCTCCACAGCCCTTCGTAGCTCCGTCGCCTGCTCCAGCGCCTCCGGTTGCTACCATTCCCGGAGCTACCGTCTATCCTCAGCCAATTGGTCCCGTTCCCGCCGTGTACTCTTACCCTCAGTATCAGGCTAGTAGGAATTTCAAAAAATTCGAAGGATTGTTAGCGTTTTTGGGAATTTGAGATTCGAATTAGGGTTTTTCGAAATTTTTCTGCTTTGACTTTAATTTGTGTTGATTTTGTGATGATTGTTATGAAAGTTTGAATCTTTATGAACGAATCTCACGTGATTTACAGTTAAAGCTTTGACCTTTGTTTTTTTTGTTTTGTTTTTTTGTTTTGTTTTTGTTTTTGTGTGTGTTTTGTGTGATATTTATGATTTAATGTTGTGTGTAATGTTGGCAGGCGCATCAGTTGTTTCAGAGAGATGCACAAACCATCACACCAGAGGCGCTTGAGAATGTGAAGGCTGCTTTGGCTAGTAGCGAAACAGAACACAAAGCTGAAACTAAGAAGAGAGCTATTCCTCGTAAAGCTGCTGGACAGTCTTGGGAGGATCCTACTCTTGCTGAGTGGCCTGAAAGTAAGCAATACTCTTTTTTTTTTTCTTTGAGTTCTCTGATTGTTTTTTTAAGTTTGGAGATTGTGTTAGAGTTGTTTAGAGATAGGCTTTGGATGTTCTTTGCTCTTTTGTTAGAATTTGATTTCTTACAAATTTTCTGTTTCACATTTGCCAGATGACTATCGCTTGTTTTGTGGTGATCTTGGGAATGAAGTAAATGATGATGTTCTTTCCAAGGCGTTTGCTCGATTCCCCACCTTCAATATGGCCAAGGTAAGTGTGTATAATCTCTCTCTCTTCCTTTTCTGTTTTCTGTGATGATTCTTTTGATTTTTTATGAATATATATTGAGCAAGAAGTCATTTGATAGCAGTAAATTTGATTTCTTCTAGTTGGTTGGACTGCTAAGAATGTCGACTGTTATGCATGTGTGTTTTGTTCAGAACATAGTCGACCTTAGATATAGGGATCATGACTACTTAATTCAGAAAGAGATGTATTCAGTGTGAGTTTTTTTTGTGGTGAATCCTTTACAAACATAAGAATCTTATCTACCGTGACAGGTCATCAGAGATAAGCGGACTGGTAAAACCAAGGGTTATGGGTTTGTGAGTTTTTTAAATCCTGCTGATCTTGCTGCGGCCCTAAAAGAAATGAATGGTAAGCATCTGGTTTTGGTATCTGTTTGATGTCTTGCTTCGTCTTGACTCTTGATATATTATTTCACTGTTTTTTTCTTCAGAGCTTGTTATATGTTTCTGTTATGTAATCACTGCCACTGAACAACTTATTGAAGTCAATTGGTTTCCTATGAGAATACAGGTAAATATGTTGGGAATCGTCCAATAAAATTAAGAAAGAGCAGCTGGAAAGAGAGAACAGATCAGGAGGCTGCAGAAAGACAAAAGGCAAGTCTCTTGATAAATTGGCAAATGATATTTTTTTATGATCAAGTTGATTCTTGATTTTAAACTTGATGGTTCTCTTTTTTTTTTGGATTTTAAATGCAGCATCACAGCAATAAGAAGCAAAAGACAGTGAAGAAGAAGAGTGTACTCCACAAGTGAACAATAGATTGCATTTTGAAGGCTTATATGCCAAGAAATAATAGAGGGTGTTTGAACTTTACCTTTGATATTTAACCAATTGAGTTGGAATAGACTATCATCTTATAAGAAAGAAAAATTAATTAAACTTGAATTTATTTCTTTAATTATTTGAGGATTTATATGTTGTAAATCTTTGTGCTACTAGTATTTTACCTTTTTGATCTGTTCTACAATGATTATCGAGTTAACAATAACATGGATTAAAAACTGTGAGGTTTTGTTTAACCAAATTAAATTTACTAAAAAGCATTTTAAATTATAATGTTGATTGAAAAAACTTTAGATGTTCAATATTATATAAGTTCAGTTAAAGATCGTATTACATATTTTTGATATATCATTGATTTAATTTCAATCTTTAGTATAAATCAATAAATCTGTAAATATAGCTCATGACCCTTGATATAAAAAGCTCATTTATCTTGCTATTATTATTAAGTTTGCTTTATTTAGGTCTAATTATTAATGTATATACATTTCTTCGACATGTTATTACTCATATTCTAATTATAAAATCAGAATAAAATATATAAAGTTTATAAATGAATAAAGTAAAACCAATTTTTGAACAGGAAACATATCCTCACAGGATGTCTTAGCACCCATTGCGATGAAATGAACAACTTTATATATTCTATATTCTCTTCTCTGTCATAATAACCATAAATTTTAAATTGTATACCGTCAACTATATCTCTAACGTTTTGCGATATATTGAGATGACCAAACATTTATATACCTAGATTATTATAACAAACTAATTCATCCCACAAATATATTTTCATCTAAATGAAATGAACAACTTTCGTCAAAAAAAATGGAATGAACTACACATACTTTATTGGACAATTTAAGAACAATGTGTCCCCATTTGCATTGTTCTTTGATTTACATAAATTAACCATCAAACTTAAACCATTTATGTATTAACAATTCCCCTTCTTTCAATATAATTAGAAATAGTGGGGACGAATTGACTCCCTATATTATAATTATAAACACTAATCATTTTGACCATGTTTTAAGCAACTATTCTAATTTTCTGGTTATGCTGTTTAATTTCATCCACAAAACAGATTCCTAAATCAAATCAAATTTTTGCATTTCTTAAAAAAAAACTGATCTTATAAAAGTGTAAACATTTATAACTTGGTTAATTTACGATTTGATCTTAAGTTAGAGATCTTTTTATTCTGAATTTACTATTCCATATCAATCTAAATTTATTTTGCAGAATAATTAATTTTATGTTGTTATGGTTTAATTTCATAAAAAAATATTCAATAATCGTATCCAGAATTTGTTTTTTTTTTTTTGGAAAACATATTGATCCTAGATAAATGTTTAAATGTCTAGAACTTATTAATTTTTTTATTAATACATGTTTATATGTTTTTTAGTATGATAATTTCCAAATCAAACTAAATATGAATCCGCTCAATAAACATTTTAGATTTTTTTTATTTTCTTAGAAATTGCTAGCCTAACGTACATATATTTTTGGTGAAAATAATACCATCTAATCACATATACCTATTCAATCCAATATCTAAAATTGTTTTCATCTATCTCTAGCTTAAAAATAAAGTATAATAAAATTACAATAAGTTTTAAAGTTAAAACATTTAAAATTATATAAATATCTTTTTACTAAATAAAAACATATATTAAAATCAGCTAATATTTATATTATTTGAATATACGATGGATCATGCTTTTACTAATTTTTATTTTGTACGGGTTATTTTATAATATAAGAAAAATATTTATTAAAACGCAAGATAGGTAAAAAAACATAGTAAATAATTTTATTATAAAAATAAATTTGCTCATCTCAATTTTAAATTATTAAAAATAAATAAAATTAATTTAAAATGAGTTAAATAAGAGACTTATTCTGTTTTTATTTTCATATAACTATATATTGTTTTATATTTTTTTATTAATTAAATAATTAAAATAAAGCAGTTTTATAAATGAACATGTTTTCGTAAAACTGTAACATTATTAATCAACGGTATTTATATATTAAATTTATGACAAATATTTTCTTAAAAATATATACATTTCTTTTTAAATTATGATCTTTTGTGTAGCATAGATTATTTATTAACATATAAACTTTAAATATATTTTTAAGTTTGGACTGAAAATGACACTTCAATACCAAACGATGAGTATGTTTGACATTTGAAAATAATAATTTGGCTTCTTTAAAAATCCAATATCGAAAAGATATTTAACAAGTGTAATTGTAATAGACGACATTCATTTAATTTTTAATTAAATTATTTAAATATTAATATGCATTCAAATTGTCCTCAAAAACTAATTATTTCTCCTGTCAAAAGTTAGATAAATAACATAGATTAAATATAAATTTAATAAATTTAACTATAAATTATGTAGAAACTTTAAAATTATTTTCAAATATTTTTTTTAAACGAAAAACAATTTAAAAAGCGAGGGTCAAAATCTAGTTTTATTAATTAAATGTAATTAAGAATCTTGTTTAAAAAACACCTTGATTCATACCCTCTTATTTAGAAGTTCTTAAAAAAAAATTAGATATATGCAAAGCATATAGGTTGGAATGAAAACAATCTAATGTTGTTAATTCTAGGAGGAGACTTAACTCATATAACATACCTCAAGCAGCTTCCATTACTGCCTGGTACTAGGATGTTCTTTGTGGTGAGGCCTTGAGATGTTTGTATATCAACCTGAAACTCTTTCAAAGCAGCATCACCTATGTATTCCGTAGAATCATAATGAACATATCTCCTTCACTTTGATAATACGGCTGCATACGTACCAATTAGAAAGAAGCCCATATGCACACTTACCAATTAGTAGTCCAATAATTTTAAATATTATAGGAAAGTAATCCAAGAGAACTCAGAAGGCCCAATAACCTATTATTTTTTTTAATATCGCTGGCTTTTTTTTCTTTGTCGAAACATGGCTGACTTTCAATCACGAAATTATAAAATCAAAATAAAATATATTAATTAAAATTAATAATTAATACGACATTTTTGTAGAGAGATGCATATAATCAGACAGGGTGTTATAGCAACCGCTGCGTTGGTTTTGTACAGACAAGTAGTACAATAGCCTTAGAGGCGGCTATTACTCGAACATCCACACCTGGAGGCACCCAACTCGCTATTACAATCAGTATATGGAAGGTTAGAAAACAGATTCTCTAAGTTTTCTCATTATTATTGTTGTTAGTATATAAATTATATTATTATTTGAAATATAAATTGAATATAGGATCATGTATCTGGCAATTGGTGGCTCGGTCTAGGCCTAGATGTTGAACCAGTTGGGTATTGGCCCAGGAAAATTTTCACGCTTTTGTCAGATCACGCAACTATGGTTCATTGGGGCGGAGAGGTTCGTTATGTAAACAGTTCGGGCATGAACACTGTAACCCAAATGGGTTCAGGAGAGTTTGCCAATAAAGGGTTTACACGAGCTGCTTATTTCTGCAATCTAGAAGTGGCCCAGGACAATGATACTATGTTACCAGTTACAGGGTTCAACCTGAAGATAACCAACTCAAGACATTATACTATCACAAAACGGAACAGCAAGGAATGTGGTCTTCATTTCTATTTTGGCGGACCTGGGCCTCAGCGTTTAGGAGTTACCCGGGGGACAACGACATTATTATATTTTATATTTTGTATGTGTTTTGTTTTTATTTTGTTTTGATTTAATATATGTAAACTGCTTTTAAGAAAAAAAACATAAATATATGTTGTGTTAACTTTCATTTATTTGACATTATCATATAAGAGAATGCATCAGTGGTAGATACGGAACGGAAAACAACACCGTATTTGAAAAACACCCAATTTTTTACTAAAATATAAACTTCAATCCATTATAGCATGGCTGATAAATTATGTATTTAAAAATTAAATAATCTATAAAACATTTGAAATAAATGAATGGTTTATGGATGTATTTTTAATTTTTTTTTGTTTCATTGTCAATAGATTTCACAAATCAAAGTGAACTAGATCTGACAAGTTGTGAGTCTGGTCAAATATTTTAATATTATTTAACATAACTATGTTAATTATATGTTGATTAATGAAATCTGATATAGTAAAATAAGAGATCAGATTCATGTTAATTAATTACTTTGATAGACCAAAGTTTATACAATAATCTTAATAAAATAGATTTTCCTATATAACAAGTTAAATTTAAGATTTATAGCATATAAATTCATATAACATGGATTTATTTTCAATTTTAGTATTAAAAACTGAAATAGATGTCTTCAGTATTTTCTTTTCACAAAAAAATGTCATTACGAGGATATTTGTAAAAAAAATCTAGCTAATATAAACCATACAAAACAAATCATCAAATCAGATTTAAACTAAATGGTATATAAAAGGTAAAATGTGCATGCTTAGTTACTCAGAAAACACAGCTGGAGTTTCATTTAACTAAATCAAATTCAGTAAAACTCATTTAAAATTTAAATGTGGAGTATAAAAGAAAACTTTAGATAGAAAAAATTACACACAAGTTAATTTCAAGATTTTGCTGCATAGTTTTATAAAACATGGATTTGATTTTAATTTTGATATTATAAACAAAACAAAATAAGAAAAATACAAGTAAAAGATGAGCAAAATATAAGAACAATATAAATAAAAAAGCAGCAAGTTAATGTAAGTTATCTAATTATAGTGCATACCACTTGATATAAAAGTTGTGAACTAGTAGTGTATTAACTAGATCTGACACGTTGTGAGTTTGTTCAAATATTTTAATATTACTTAAAATGATTATGTCAATTATTATTTCGATTAATCAAAATTTATATAAAAAACAAAGTCTCTGATACATGTTAAGATTAGTGGATTTATTGTATATTTTTAATTTTATGTACATGTATACGACAAAATCTAATTAACTGATTTAACAGATATCTCAGCTGTATTAATGTAGAGCCAAATTCTATATAATAAAATGTGTTTTTTTTCAAAAAATGTTTTTGTTTAGTATGGTGACACAACTTTGTTTTGCTGACACATTTTTAATGTTAGTAGTAATATTAGCTGAGTGATAATATTTTTGACACTTACTAAATGGCAAAAGGGATTAGATGTTAACGAATTATTAATTTATTTTTTTTATATATTTTACATTTATATAAGCTATTTTAGTATTTTTTTCGTTTAATTAAAATTTTATTTTAATGAATTAACAAAATTAGATATACAAGATAAAATAAATTAAATAAATTTGTAATTATTTACTAACATTATAACTTAATTTAACATATTTTTACTAATTTAAACGATTACAATCATTTTAAAATAATTTTGAATCAATTTAAGAATATACCTATTTTCTGATATTCAATACGATGTATTGTTCAGTTACAAAAAAAAAGACAATGTATTGCTAAACTAGCTTGACAGTCCATACAAGGAATGACTTATTTTCTTATCTATTTTTTTTATTTAGTTTAGTTTAGATATAATTGTGTGTTTAGTAAGAAATTACATTTGTATAAACCAAATATAGAAAAAAAAAACAAATTATTTCTGTGACAATATACAAACCTTTTGACTGGATATATATATATATATATATATATATAGATATATATATTTTGACTGGATATATTTCTTGCAAATATCTACGATATAGATTTTTTTTAAGTTCAAACAGACATATATTTTTCTTTTTTTTTTGTTTCAAATAAACAGATATATATATATATATATATATTTTAGTTCAAAAAAAATATCTGCGATATAAATATAAATCCAGAATGTATGTAACCTACCTTTAAGAAATATACGTCTCAGTATAACAATTACTTATAACGAAACCAGTTTGAAAAATACTACTATTTTAACGAAACCAGTTGTTCAAGTTTTGATTTTTTTTTTCCAATATACAAAATACAAACACAGGTCGTCTAAAAATCCTAATTAAACATCTATAAGTATGTTTTAAATCAGTAAAAGAAAAATTAGAAAACTCATAGAAATTCAAAGAAATGCAAGAATATATGCTAGTTACTGTTCTTTCAATATCTGCTTTAAATAAAATGTTATTTTATTATATATTTGTTGCATTCACTACAAATTGATATGCATACAAAATATAGAAATACAACCTCTGAACCATATGTCACTCTACCTGTTGTAACAACAACAACGAACAGGGCCTTTGGGATCTATTCTTACACAATTTCCATCGACATACCCCTTTGAATTGCAGTCAACAAAGCACATATACGGTGTGTATACACCGTCCACACACTGTGTAGGAGAGCAATATGGATATTTGATTTTCATCTCTGCACCTACCCAAACCCACAAAAACATTAAAAACATAATCATATAATGAGAGAAGACGATGGCTTTTGTCGAAGCTTTTAAATACATATCATTATATTTATGTATCATTATCATTTTTCACACATTGCTTTAAAAATCAATCATATAACAAAGCAATAAAATAAATAAATTATACCTGAGGCAGAAACTATATTCTTGGACAAAGAAATTGCTAATATAGTCAAGAGAAAAAAAATCAAAACTTTTTTTCCGAAATTCATAATTTTGTTTGTATTATGTCAATGGCAAGAATAAAATATGATAACAATATTTTAGATCTCAAAGAAATACACACATATATATAGCAGGCAGAACTATCATGGTCTTTGAAAATGTCAAACTTTCCTGATTCAACTTTATTATATAAGATTAATTACTTTTCTAATTACGCTATTGAAACATTATTTTAAAGGAAATATTATAATACATTATTTGAATCTTGACTTTTAGTGATATCAACTGATAAACAACTATGTAGATCATTATTGATCCGAGATATTTACTGTATTTTAAAAATAATCCAAAGAAAATCTAATCAGCTTATTAATTAGTGTGGTCTTAAATCCACTATAATTTATATTCATTTCTATATTATTTAATTTTGATATTTAGTTAAGAAAGTAAAATATTTTCAAACAATTATATATTTTATATAAAATGACAAAAATAAATATGCAAAATATTTGAAAATTTATTAGTTAACATTTTTTGATAGGCATGTATTTATATTTTTTTTGTTTATATATTTTATAAAATATTTAGCTAAATAAACCATACAAAAATCATTATAGGTTTTATAAAATATTTAGCTAAATAAACCATACAAAAT
Source organism: Eruca vesicaria subsp. sativa (assembly GCA_932364175.1). NCBI lineage: Eukaryota > Viridiplantae > Streptophyta > Magnoliopsida > Brassicales > Brassicaceae > Eruca > Eruca vesicaria. The sequence goes on along the minus strand of CAKOAT010742932.1, from coordinate 119,045 downwards.
TCATCATATCATATTAAACTAAAATGTATATAAGAAGTAAAAAATATATAATGTTCACAAAACAGCTGGAATTTCGTTTAACCATATCAAATACACCAGAACTCATTTGAAAATAAAATGTGGAGTATAAGAAGAAACTTTAGATAGACTAAATTATATACAAGTTAAGTTCAATATTCGTTATACATTTGACGGATTTGAAATTAATCCGATGGAATATAACTTTGTAAAGGTATGAATCAAAACTTGCCTATAATAATTTAATTTGTGAATATATAACGGGAAGTAATACCATATATATCGTTACACATTTGGCTGATTTGAAATTAACCTGATCGAATTTAACTTGGTAAATGTTTAAGTCAAAACTTTCCTATAATAGTTCTTCGAATAATAATTTGTGAATATATAACGGGGAGTAATGCCATAAATATTATTATACATTTGGCTAATTTGAAATATTGGAAAAATATTATTGATCGGGATTGAAAGATTGCTATCAAGCATGCATACTGTAAAATGACATTTAAACACTTTATGAGATTCACATTCACATTTACATTTATAGAGTCTGAACGTCTAAATACATATAGTTGTAAAATGAGATTCACATACAAACTAAGATTATAGTTTATATAACAATAAAATATTTTAATATATGGTCTCATTTATTAAAAAGTAGCTCAATAAGTTATTATAAATTGTGGATTTTATTTAGTAACAATGAAAAGTGTTATCACTACATATAAAAATTCACACATCACTCCATATAAAGACTCATACATCGATATTAAATTTGTAGAATGAAGAGCATCAAATAAAAAATAAAAAATAAAAAAAATTGTATAAACTTCAATAATATTGATTAGGTTAGAACCAAGAAAAAATGTAAGGGTGAAAGTAATAAATATATTTTTGAATATCATATGAAAATAATTATGTACAAAAACCATATGAATTAATTATAGTATGCACTAATATAAGAAATATAAGAAATTAAATGACTAGTGACATTAAATGTAATTAGTCTAGGCAAAGAAGAATTATTTATTCCATATGGTTATTCTTGAGGGGGGATGCTTTTGAGTTCTTGGGATTTGTCTGGTGGTTTTTGGTTTTGACATAAGAGTTGTAATTTTTTTCTTTTTTAGTTCTGGTAGCACTAGTTTCTCTAGTTGTAACACTGTTTTTTTTGAATAAATTTAAAATTCTTTCAAAAAAAAAAAAAGAAGAATTATTTATTAAATGATATGTAGAAAACTCTCATGATGACACATAAGTAATGTCAATCTTGATAATAACACATGAAGTAATGTTTATTTTATAAAATACTCTTCAAATAATAATAAGAGGATTAGAAGAAAATAGTCGCATTTTTGAAACTTTTGATAAATGTTCACATTAAATCATTAGTGTTATTATCGAAAGGAAACAAAACTAAAACATTCAATTTTATATTTGACCTCCTTAGCTCTGATACTTGCTCATTTTGTCTTGAGAAACCCACGAACTTCAATGAGGAAGTTGTTGAGGTTCTTTCTGAATCTTTGGTAGTTGACACGGTCCAAGGATGACGATAGTTGGTTCGACGTCGTGAGCACCTGAAGAGCGTTCGCTAGCCTCGTTTTGAAGTTGGGATTCCCCTGCTTCTCAATCAGTTCGTTGCCCAATCCCTAAAGATAATAATAACACAAACTGCTTAAGTTACAACGGTTTCAGATAACGGAACTCGGTTTATGTTTTTAAAGAGAGAACCTAAAGACTAACCTGGTAAAGGTTTGGTTCACAGAGGATAAGAGGGAACAAGGCATCTGCTGCTGTGCTGACTAGGTCGGTACTGTAACAAGAAAACCGGTAAACACACCTTTGAGTACACACACCTTGAGACTTATAGCTTATTAAGTGATTTGGATTGAATAGAGTGACGGTACCTGTAATCCTCAAAAAGCAGAAACTGAAGTAGTGTCCGAAGGAATCGGCTCAGGATTCCTTCGTGGAAAACTCCATTAGGATCTGTGTGTCCAGCAGCGTGTGAACCCAAACCCGTGTTGCCAGCTTTTGTTTCTTTGTAGTGATATGAAGCAAGAGCCTTTAGAGCTCTCAGGCACATCGTGACTATGTCTACATCCTGTTGAGCAGATCAATAGATAGCATTGCTTTAACATTTTTGTAAACAAATTACAAATGGGATTTTCACTTAATTCACTTCACCTGCTGATGAAGACCAAAGTCAACTGTTGTAAGTACATGGTTAAATGCATCACTGTTGAGTTGAGCGAGCGTCTCCGGGTAAACCTCTAGCATATGTGATATGAGCGAGAAATACTGCAGTATTAGTGAAAGTTTAGTTTATAACAGTAAAACGACTATAATAGGATTGGTCAAATGGTAGATTCAAGCACTTACGTCAAAACAAAGCTTGGGGTATTTGAGGAGTTCCAAAGTTATGAGTGGTGTGATTATATGGAGACCAAAGAACACAACCTGTGTATGTTCAAAGAATTACGCATATCATTCCTGTAGAAGTTCATCTTAATTAACTTGCTCTTTTACCTGAGATATGTTTGTGCTTTGTGCATCAATACTGTCAGATGAAAAATCAACCTGCAAAAGGTCGTACCACTAGTTAGAAGAATGCATCAAGTTTCCACAGTGAGGGCAATATAAAATAACGTTTACCATATCCTTTGAGCATAGATGAGAAAGTAGCTGAAGCAGAGCGCGTAAATCCTTGTACTTTTCGGTTTTGGCTTCATTAAGCAAGGTACTAGAGAGAGACAATGATATCTGAGGTGGAATATAGCAAGTGTACGCGAGTGAGGTTATACAAACATTCATCTTGTCTGAAGAGACAAGTAAGGAAGAGATAGGGGTATAGACTTACCTTCCCAATATTGTGTGACGAATATATTTGTAGAAGACTCATGCAGAAATTAACAACCCCAGCTGTTTCATGAGCCTCTAGGTAGGATATTTGCCCATCCACCCAATCCACCACGAACTTAAGTAGTAGATAAATTACTGCAGACTAAGCAATAAACACACATCTGTGGGTTTTCTAATCATAACAGAAAGCGAGAGTTAAGTATAGGCCTTGAACAGTACCTCGTGTTTGTAAACCTCGAGAAGACGGAGCACAGGATTCATCACAGACAATCCCATCTCATATATTGCTCTCTGTGTCCGGGGCTCAGTGGCACTTGCCGCTCCTCGAAGCCGCTCTAAGACGCAACTCACCTAACACAAAAATACGAAAGAAAACTTCTGTTCATAAGGAATGATTGTGGAATCACTAAATCTAAGTTTTCAAGTGTTTTTCTTCCTCACCAGCATAATAATGTCAGGTTGCTGAGCCAAATTTTTAAGGTCACTGTTATTGGCCAAATCCACTAAAGATGATGTCATATGAGCCATGAGGTCCTTCACATATCTTTTAGAAAATAAAGATAAGGTTATTGGTCATGCCAACTTTAAGGTTAAAGATGTAAGGACGAATTTTGAAACTCACTGATTTGATGCATCTGAACTTCGCATTCCATAAGCAGAAAGAACAAGCGTTTGAGCTAAAGACCGCTGAATAGAAGTAACATCATATCAAGAAACAGAATATACATGAACAAACTAACCACAAGGCAACCTAAAACTATACCTGACTAACACCATTTAGCAGGAACAAAGTTTTGTCATTTGCAAAAGCATTTGCTAGGTTACGCCAGGAGTCCTGAACATTTTGCACAGAGTTAGTTACTAAATAAAGACTGGAATAAGTTCATCTACTAAAATTATTATCAATGAACTCACCAGTGATAGAAGGTGAAAACAAATATTTCTTCGTCGAACAAGTGCATGTAGTAACTGATGACATGTTAACTCCTGCAGAGAGCGGAAAAAAGATTAGAAGAATATCATTCTCCGACGAAAATGGAAGTAACCTGCAGTTATAACCATTGCTTATAACAAAATTCACATTAAGCCCTAAAAGAAATCTTGCTGTAGCTAATTGGATTCCTTGGCCTAAAGTCTTTTCGTTATCGAAATTTGTAAAATCAACGAAGCTCGAGATTTCTTGCATCAGTTCAGAGTCTAGACCCCTCACAAACAACTCTGAATGATATCCATCCAACATACCAAAAAGAGAATTTGTACACAATAAGAAACATGGTACAGGGTTTTTAAAATCGACAATGTTTATAGGACGGAAAATTTACCTGCAAATCCTTTTCACCAGGGTAAGACATGAGCGATGTCAAGGAGATCCGGACAATTATATCAAGCACAAACTTCCCTTGATTGTGTTCGTTGAAAAACGTGAATAAACATGCTCTGGAAGGTAGAGACTGAAGCTGGTTGCTACCCAAATTGCAATCTTCAACGAGCATAAGATATGTGAAAGACCATCTTGCAAGGAACCAAATGACTGCCTACGTAAAAATTATTTTTAATTTAATGTTCACCATGATATTTTGCATGCAAATTTACCCAATTCAGAAGTTAGTAAAAATGTACCTCCATTAGCCGAGGACTAAAGATCGATGATCTCATATTTGCATCCAAACATTGCTCCGCGAATTTTATAATTGAGCTATGACCAAAAAAAAGACAATCAAAAGTCATCAACTGTTCAGTGAAAATATGTAACTTTATGTTAGTATGCAACTAGAATCTCAAGTAAAGTTCAAGACTATCTTATAAGAACCTCGATGGTAATTTAAGAACTACCAGAAAACTGAAGCATATCAAATTATTTATGTTTTGTTCATCTATTCAGTCGGGAAAGGCTTAACTAAAGCTTACCTTGAGAGTAACACAACAGGGTGGTTGCCTGCCTCTACAACATCCACAAAATGAGATTGCAAGGCATCAGGAACCTGGTTGTTAATAACACCATCTCGTAATTACCCTTGGAAAGAATTGATAAGTAAACAAAACTATAACAGCCTTCGTGAATATACTTATAAGACTTATTCTCCAAGGACTTCCATTACGTATATTAAGAAAGGCTAGTTTCAAGACCCATTAGTTTGAAATTAACATCTGTGGTAAAGCGTTTCTTATTTTTTCCATAGGAAAGGAGCATGAGTGTATGACTATTGTTTGACAGATACCTTATATCAGTAAACATGAAACATGAAAGAAAATATGAACTGAAATTCAATCTATCATAAAAGACGGGTAAAAATTAATGTAAGGAAAGCTTGTCAGCTTCTTCCTTTTTTGTGATAACTGATAACAGCAAAGTGACTAGGGAGGCAGGAAAATAAAGAATTACCAGAGCCGTCTCCCCTTCTCCTTCATCGGCAAGTACATGACCGATTATCAGCAGTAAAGAATAGATCTCTTCCAAAGTTTCAGTCGGATCAACAGTGCCCCTGCCCTAAAACAGGTAGAGTAAGATAAGCAAAAGTAACCTCTCAGGACAAATTAGAAAACTCGTCCATACTTTTAAAATATGCAAGAATACTGTAATTCAGACATAGCAAAAGTTACTGATCAATTGCAAAATGGCTTTGATGCAGGTGTATATTGATATGTTAGCTACTAAAGTCGGCTAAGAGAAAATAGGCCACGAAGTGTGTTTAGTAGATGAAGAATTGTTGCTTTCGCTTATATTTTAAAGGAAAGTCGATGAAGAGCACCTGATGGAGGCGTGCAACACGATCAGTGAAAAGTGTAGTTAAAAACGGAATTGTAGCATCCACTGCTGCCCTCGCAATGAGAGCATAAGAGCCTAGTCTTTCATCCATGGCTACCAGAAAATGATATAAAATTTTTGAGAAAAGAATAGCAGCACATCTGCCTCCTAAGAGTGGCTGCAAAATCTAGATCAAGAGGCAGCATTGCAATTCTTTTGCTCACCAGATACAGAAGCCAGACAGTCAGCATCATCTTCATCGGTTGTAGATGACGCAGATGCAACTATAGGAGTAAAACTGCAGCTCGTAAATAGATTTGAAAACGAAATAGTACCGAACGTCAAAAAATTGTAAGACAGTGGCAACAGTCCGAAAATCTTACATTTAAGTTCAGATTCCGCAATCAATGAAAAGAGACTAGCAGCAGCATGCATCCCCTCAGGTGGCAACCGCGCATTACCTCCAGAACCATCCATTGACTAACAGGAATCAGCACAATCGTTAGTCAAACATTGCCCAGTGGTATCGCATAAGAGGCAATTAAATTTTAATTGTATCGTTCCTTTTGATTCTCAAACATAAAAGTGTTGGCTGAGACGATGACAGGTATATTAATAAATACCCTGACAATCACAATGTAAGCCCAAAAGATATGGCCACAGAGTTTCATGAACACAACCATGCATAATGTTATAGATACATGTAGCTGTGTTTGACAAAAAGAAAGTAGTTGTGTTAAGAAAAAAAATCTTAACCGTACTCACAGCAAGAAGAGTTGTCCAGGTATCTAGCAAGATATCGCGCGCCTCATAGCTCCAAGTCTCTTGATCATTGTTATTCGCCAATAATACTTTGACAACTTCACTCATTAACAGAGATAGGAGTGTAAGAGTACCGAAGGGCCTGAAGAAACAGGAAAGAGCCAAGTATTTATGAATCACAATCCCTAAATGGGTTATAACAGCAAAAAGGTACTGTGTCAATTGTCAAAGACCTTATTGATCGCAAGAGTCGGTCAAAGACAACAGGAGTAGTAACTGTGGCGATAGCCAACAATGCGCGACAACCGTCAATCATCTCACTGGAATATGAAGTTGACGAGACACCGTTAAAGTTGGAATACAAGACACAGAATTTAAGCAGGGTTAGAGTGTTGAACAGCTGACCTTCCACTCCTTCCTTCTTCAATCTCCTTTGAAATGACATCAGGAGGATCAATCCAGGGTAACACCCCTGACAGCAGGAGGAGCAGATGCTGCTCTCGCATCTGTGCATTGTCTAGATTACTGAACAAGTCACTAACAGGAAAATATATATAGTGATAAGGAAAACATGATGGACATCCATCGTTCGTTAATTGGCGAAGCAAACTAGATGCTGAGTGAATTTAATGTTGATATAACGTATTCAACATAAGAGTAATTAGTAAAAGTTACAGAAGCATAGAATACTCACTGGATGGAAATACTTCTCCTGCCAAGGAGCACAACTGTACAATAAGTTTCCGAGCAGAGACTGCAACAGGACAATCTAGCCAATAGCCTTCAAAAGCAAACTTCTGCCTCAGCGACGAATACAGATTTATCAGCCATCGAACATGTGAACTTGAAAGCAAAACATCACACCACGAAGCACCAGGCTGCAATCAGAACCATTGAAGGTGAGATTAGAGTCGATGAAAGTGTTTTTAAAAGTAGAAACTCATGCTAGTATCACCCTTACGATATTTCTGAATTTCGACAATTTAGTGAAGTTGAGGCACATGAAATATAGCTTAAATATAACCATTAACTACCTGAACTATTACACACTCTGTCTTTCGTGATGAAGCATCAGATCTAACTCCATCAGAGAATACATTAATGCTGCCCTTTGTGCCACCTTTGCTGTACCGAAACTCCCAATTTAGTATCTGATGCATTAGTCGCAACGCAGCATTGCAAACCTTAACCTCAGGGACATCAGAATGTGACTCCACAATCTTATTTGTAACACTTAACGCAGCATCCTGTGCCCAGCTATAGAAAGTCTGCAATTGAAACCATCGGAAGTAAACATCACAGTTTTAGTCACAGAACCCTTGGTACAGGCTATCATTCCTCCAAAAACAAAATGTTGATTGGTATCACAATATCTGAAAGCAAATGAAATCCTAAGAATACCTTTAAATAGTTTTGTTCAAGTGACTTGCGGCAATTTTCATGAAATTCCCTCGGGAGACTCATGGCACTTGAAGTAGAGGGTGAGAATTCAGATACCTGAGATACTGAAACTATGAGCACGCACATGGTATACATATAACGCCAGAAAAAAGATATTATAAACAGAACATTACCAATGATTCAAGAAAATTAATACCGATGAACTGCACATCTAAGCCTCGAGAACCAAGAATGGCCTGGTTGATCTGTAAAAAGCAATTATTAAAAGCCAAAAGCAAATCAATACCATGATCCTTTTAACAAACATTAATATCAGACGATTCCGTTATATTTTTAAGAATATAATAGCAGCACTTCCGCAATTTTCAAGGTATACCCTGAACATCAAACTATTGTGTTCCCGCCAAAATATGTAAGCAAGCACCAACAGCTTTTTATTAAGGGGTGGACCATCGAAAGACATATCTAGCTGAACTACGGAGCAAATGATCCATTACTACTTAATCACCCTAATGATGACTAGTCAACCTACTCAATCACTCTAATTCCATTCCCGTCCATATCTTACAAGGTTGTTACAGTTAACAAGGTTTTGAAGTATCAGGTAAGTATGCATTTTTTTATCAAATAAGCTATCGTGTATAAAATGCTGGAACAAATTGAAACATATATACAGCTAATTTTAATCAAAATGTTAGATACGAATTATAAAAAATAGAGTCCCAGAAACTGCAAAAAATGTAGATACCTGGTAGAAAAAGACTTCTTTCTCGGCTGGAGTAAACTCAAGCCTATAAGAGTTATTCAGTCAGTTTACAAGTTTCCTTATATGAACTAAGCAGGCAAAATGAAAAGAAAAAAGTAATTTGTGTAAATTTAACTGCACTATTCTATTTTTCCAGAAGCTGTCAGTCCATAAGCGTGTGTGTAACCAACAACTAATTTTCATGAATCCTTTCATATGCATAGAAATGACAGCTAACTTCCAGTATCAACAAAGCATGCCAATATTATTCTGAATACCAGAAACGGCCCAGCTTACCAGCCTCTTTTCATCAGCTGCGCAGCGACAGAAGATACTTTTGAAAACACATAGGCATCAGATGAATTAGCATGCTGCATGACGTAGCCAAGACAGAAGCTGCAGAAAGAAACAGCCATATTCCAGAATTTAAATTCTTTTTATGAGCCAACAACTAATACCAAAACCTATAATTTATTAATACAAGTCTCAATAATGTGTTTCCCATACCAACCACAAAACATAACAGTCAAGACACAGTAGGTTTCACAGTCCAGAAGTAAGAGTTGCAAGTATGAAGGCTCAGAGTTGATTCGCAAAGCAATCACAATTCACAAATACAAACTTAGCAGAGATAACCAACCGTTGTGTAAGCTTAAGCGTTCATCAATAAAATAACAATAAAAAGAAGAACAAAAAATAACCTAATCAAACCGCCTTTATCCTCAGTGGAAAGAAAACTCCATTCCCTGATAGCTGCTTCTTTAATAGCTGCAGCAGCTTGAAACCTAGCAGACGCCACCTGAGAATTTTCTGGAATTACAAAAAACAAACACTCTCAGTCAAACAGCTGTAACTTCAAGTTCACTGAGAGCATTCAGATTCCGAATTTTTACCAAGAATGAATCTACAGGCCTTGTATGGCTGAGGGGACTGGTGAAACGACAATATAGTAGCTTCAGCAGCAGCTGGATTAGTATTTATCTGTTGACAAGCAAAAGAGAAACGTTACGTACTCGTCTCGGTTAAATAGTATACTCAATCAATTCACAAAAAAAAAAAAATCAATAAACAACTTCCTGTGACTTCAATTTGAAGCCAAACAAATAAATGCAACAAACAATCATATCTAAAGCTTCCTCCGATGTATTATGAGGCACTTGTTGATGCGTTAAGTATAAAGGGAGAAAGCGAAACCTGAATGTAAGAGCAAGCGAGTTCAATCGCGCGCATGGTGGATTGAAGCTGAGATAAATCCTCAGCTCCAACTCCGGCGCTTCCGTTAAACATCGGAGTGTTAAGAGGAAAATTTCGATCGGAGAAGGAAAGTGGCGGCGTGGAGCAGAGAGTGAATGGCGGAGAAAGGGATCCGATGATGGCGAGAGAACCGGGGGAGATGGAATCGATGTTTTTACAAGAGGGCCGTGTGTGTCGTGGGCTTTGAGAATTAATTAATTTTATGGCCCAATACAAGGCCCAGTTAGAGACAGTTACAGTTTCATTATGCATTAGCAGTTGGATTAAGACCTAATCTGGATTCCAAAATAGACTTGGGAATTTTATCCGGAACCGAGGAACCAATCCAAAAAAATATCAACCCAAAAAAATATTAAGAATTGAATCGATCACTTTATCCTATTGGGTCTTGTTGTGGAGGTCCCTTGACTCGATTCGAATCTGAAACCCGATGAGGTACCCGTTAATATATTTTTGATATTATGAGTATTATTCTAAGTTTTGGATTTGGTTTTTCGGGTAGGCTTTTAGGTTGTAAGTAAAAAATTTGATTTTCCAAAATACAATTTGGATAACCAAATAAAATTTTAGATATTTTTATGTTTTCGAGTAAAATTTTCGGGTGTTTTTGTGTTTTTGAATATTTTTAGGTTAGACTCGAACTGAACCCGACCCAAGACCACATCGAACCCAAACCTATAAGTTCTAACTATTTATTGGGTCTAACTATCTAAAACTCGAACCGATTCTGAACTTGATAGGATCCGATCCGATAAATTCTAATTATCCTATTAGATCTAAATATCTAAAATTTGAAGAATTTGGATTTGATATAACTCGATCCGAACCCGACCGAGAACCCCCATGCTCAAACTTATTCGAAAACTTTAAAATAGAATTTCGATAGCAATTGACCAATAAAAATATTAAAGGGTCCAATTGAATAACAAGGAGAAAAGTGGTCCAGATTCCTAAATAATATAAAATTCAATTATTTTTTTCTAAAAGTCACCCTCAAACTCTATTGTCTTTGGACTCTCTCGACTACACATAGAGAAGAAGAATCTCAAGTACTCCAACTAGAGAAAGAGAGAGAGAGAGATGAAGGTGGTGGCTTTAGTAAGTGGGGGCAAAGATAGCTGCTATGTCATGATGAAGTGTATCCAATACGGTCACGAGGTACTTCTTCTCTTACTTGTTGTTCTTAGAGTTTCCCTGAAACTACCTCAAAGATGTTTTCTTTTTTTTGGTGCTATATGAACTTTAATCTAAGTTGAGGGTTTACTTCTTTGTGTTTCCACAGATCGTTGCATTGGCGAACTTGTTACCGGTTGATGATTCGGTCGATGAACTGGACAGCTACATGTATCAAACTGTAAGACTCTGTCTGCTTCTTCATTTGTCTTTAATGGTTCGATTTATATGTTTGATGATTGTGAAAGCTGGATACTTGAATTGAATTTGAACAAGGGTTGTAAGAAAGATTGGATTTTTTTTACCATCATTTCAAAAATCAAGACTAGATACTGTCATTAACAGGCTTTATAAATTTGGAATCTAAATTTAATTCTTTGATTTGAGTGTCTCTTCTTCAGGTAGGTCATCAGATTATTGTGAGCTATGCAGAATGCATGAATGTGCCATTGTTCAGAAGGAGAATCCGAGGTTCTTCCAGGTTTAAGCTTCTACTTGAGATTCTAATCTTTTTAATTTTTGTTTTAGTGGGAGATTTTGTCATACTGAGGATTTTATGTGTGCAGGCATCAGAAACTTAGCTACCAAATGACACCAGACGATGAAGTGGAAGATATGTTTGTGTTGTTGAGTGAAGTGAAGAGACAGATACCTTCCATCACGGCAGTTTCGTCTGGTGCCATTGCATCAGACTACCAACGTCTGCGTGTGGAAAGTATTTGTTCACGGTTAAGTCTTGTTTCTTTGGCGTTTTTGTGGAAACAAGATCAGACTTTGCTTCTTCAGGAAATGGTAAACCCAAGTTACTTTCAATCTCAAATATTTCTCTTATGGTTTGTCTTCTTTAATTCGTTTTTTCGTTTACTTGCAGATAGCAAGTGGGATAAAAGCTATCTTAGTCAAGGTACTGTTATATTTTTCGCTTCTTTTAACATCGATATCTTCTCACAATTATGGGTTGTTTCATGTTAACAGGTGGCTGCAATAGGGTTGGATCCTTCAAAGCATTTAGGGCAAGACTTAGCCTTCATGGAACCACATCTTTTGAAGTTAAAAGAGTATGCCACAGTCTCTTTTTAACGCTTCACTAAGAGTGTAATCTAATTGTGTTACATTGATTATGTGGCTTCTGAATGTCTCTTTAGGTTATATGGAAGTAATGTTTGCGGTGAAGGAGGAGAATATGAGACTCTGACTCTCGATTGTCCGCTTTTCACTGTATGTCTCCTTAACAATGTTGTGTTCATTGTTTCATTACCTTTATTTGTAGCTTGACAATCTCCGTTTTCTTTAGAATGCGAGAATCGTGCTTGATGAGTTTGAAGTAGTGCTACATTCTCCAGATTCTATTGCACCTGTTGGAGTTCTTCATCCAACGATCTTCCATCTCGAAAAGAAGGGAAATCCAGACTCTAATCCCCTTGAGAAGGAGCCAGGTTTGGTCTTTGAGGTTCAAGGAGATGGTCCTAACAACACACCAGAATCTACTCGCCAACTAGATAATGGAACAGTAGATGCAGTTGAACATACAAGAAACGGAGTTCACTTATCAAAGACCGGTAAAGAAAACACATTCTCCATTTGCTGCTGGCTGGAAGATTCTGGTGAATCTTCAACAGGTCTGAAAGAAGATCTTGAGACTGTTCTTACAGAAATCGAGTCTCAGCTTCTGAAACATGGATTCAACTGGCAGAATGTTTTGTACATTCATCTTTATATCTCTGATATGAGTGAATTCGCTGTGGCCAATGAGACATATGTGAAGTTTATTACGCATGAGAAGTGTCCTTTTGGTGTTCCTTCACGTAGTACAATAGAGCTTCCTTTGGTACAAGCTGGTCTTGGAAAAGCTTACGTTGAGGTTTTAGTAGCAAAAGACCAAAGCAAAAGAGTTCTCCATGTACAAAGCATCTCCTCTTGGGCACCTAGCTGCATTGGACCTTATAGTCAGGTGAATATACTAAAAGTTTTAATTTTATTAACAGCAAGTAAACTCATTTTACTGTAAATACTTTTTTTTTCTTTCAGGCTACTTTGCATAAGGGTGTTCTTCACATGGCTGGACAGTTAGGGCTTGACCCTCCCACCATGAATCTTAGAAACGAAGGCGCAATTGCTGAGTTGAATCAAGCATTGACGAACAGTGAGGCGATAGCAGAGGCTTTTAGATGCTCAATCTCTTCATCAGCTATTCTTTTTGTGGTGTTCTGTTCAGCACGCACAGAGCAGTCAGAGAGGGATCAACTTCATGAGAAGTTTCTTTCTTTCTTGGATTTGTCAAAATCTTCTCGGAGATTGGATCCTATCTTCCTTTACATCCTTGTCCCTGATCTTCCTAAAAGGTATTAAACACGGCAGAGAATCTAATATTACTGATCTGTGAAGCTCATACTTCGAACTTTTGTTCTGTAGGGCTCTTGTGGAAGTAAAACCTGTCTTATATGTTCAAGAAGATTCAGAGACAGACGATGAAACTAGAGAAGATCAATTGTGTGAAGGAGACTACAGTTGTTGGGGATATAAGCCAGAGAAATGGCACCAAGACTGTGTGCAGAAACGAGTTGTTGATGGGAAAATATGCGTGACCGTTCTCTCCATCTCAACGGAAGTGATGAAGAAGCTTCATGAACCTGAAGAGAAACAACAACTGGAGAGACTAACGAGATTCTGTGTATATCTTCTCAACAAAACCTTGTCTGAAAATTCACTCTCTTGGCAAGACACCACGGTGAGAATGAGTTACTTGAACGCAAATGTCAGTCTTTTTATCCAAAGCTTTACTTATATCTTCTTTTTGTTGATGCAGAGTTTGAGAATACATTTCTCCACAAGTCTTGGTGTGTCTGTAGAGATATTATCAAACATTTTTGAAACTGCATTCAAGGAGCTTAACGAGATGAGTCATGGAGGTAGAGTCGGTGACTCGAAAGAACCTATATTCAATCTCGTCCCGGTCCTTTCTGCTGGAATTTTTTCTGCTTCGTTGGACAACATAATCACCTGTGAACTACTTTCCCTAAGGTCTTAACTTTCCTTATCTCACAAGGAACGCAAAGCTTTTTACTTCAATGGGGTTTCCACTGAACCAAGTGCCTTACCTCCCGTTTGTTTGCAATGGGGAGCCACTTGAACGGCACAATGTTTTTTCTTTGGAAGTCAAGTTTCATTTGCGGAAGAACAACACGTAGTTGTTTTGTTTGAAATGAAAATCGTTAGGATGTTTGTTTTGTTTTGTTTCATATGGATTAGTGCAAAACTAGCTGTTGGATTTTTCCAGTCGCTAAAAGAATTTATTGTTTACCGTCCGATTCTATCTTCTTTTACACGATTTTTTTCTAAGTTCTTAAACTTTGTTTTTACTTTAGGGTTCTGTATTAGGAAAATATACAATTCCTTGTCTGTATAGGATTTTCTTTTTCTTCTTCATAGTAGTTTTTCTTTTTATTTCTATTTTCCGTTTTCTGTTTTATTAGAAAGGAATACACTAAACCGTTCTCTAGTTAGTATATAAGGAGAGACAATCAATCATATTGAGTTTTCTTTAAGAGTTTTCATAAGCAGAGACCCCTTGTTACCTGTTTTCAATTTACCTTCGTTTTCTTCCGCCCCTTGCTGCTTTCGTGACTCTTTGCTAGGTCGTTTCTGTACATCTTTGCCGCCTAGAATGGTAGTGTGTTTCTCAAACTAAACCTTTTGATTTTAGGTTTCATCATGTGTGTTTGGTCAACATTATGTGTTGTATCATCTTCTTAATAGGAACAAGTTGGAACTTCTATAGCTTCAGTTGCTATTCCAGGGACCATGAAATCACGGCGGCAGCGTAAGAATCGTAAAACCAGAAGCAGCAGCCACCAACAGTATTCATCACTGCCACTACCAATCGATCTCATGTTCGACATCTTCTCTAGGTTATCCCTCAAGTCCATTGCCATCTGCCGTTGCGTATCCAAGCCATGGGCCTTTGTACTTGACCACTCTGATTTCAGGGATCTGCGCTTGACAATGTCACAGGCTCGCCCTCGTCTATTGTTTGCCATTAAGGAAGATAATAAGGTCACCTTCCTCTCCTCACCTCAGCCTCAAAGTCCTGATGAGATGTCTTCTCCTCCTGTTGACGCCGATCATCACATGAGTTTCTCCTTTGATCATCCTGTCAAAAGTGTAACCGCATGTGTCAATGGCCTTGTCTGTGTACGTATCAGTGGTCATCGGTTGGTAAATGAGAGGAGATTCAGGGTGGAGGAGTCTGTGTTATGTAACCCTAGCACGGGACAATCATTTACTATACCGAGAATGAAGACAAGGAAGAGGGTTAGGGTAGTACGTTATTTCGGGTATGATCCAGTTGAGAAACTACACAAGGTGTTGGGTATGATCCGTCGAAGATATATGGTCGACAGAGATGAGGAGCATCAAGTGCTGACATTAGGAGGAAGTGAGAAAGCGACATGGAGAATGGCTGAATGTGACATACCATCTGCTTCTTCTGGGAGTAGAAAGAGTATATGCATTAATGGTGTTTTCTATTTCTTTGGGACTTCTAGATTTGTGGATTTGATAATTTGCTTTGATGCTAAATCTGACAAGTACAGCTCTGTTAAGGCTCCGGAAAGGGAATTGCATCATAACCTGGTAGACTTCAACGGTAAATTGGGTTTAGTACCAATGGGAAGAAGTTGCAATTTCAAAAGTGAAACTGTTGAGGTGTGGGTTCTGGAAGACCCAGAAAGACATGAATGGTCCAAACGTGTTTACATTTTGCCACCTTTGTGGAAAGATGTAGTTGGTCGTAAGGAGTGGTTAGAGGTTGTTGGAGTGACTGGTCCGAATGAATTAGTTATGTCGCTCACATGTTCAACTGATCCTTTCAATGTTTATTACTGCAATTTCGAAAAAGGAACAGTAACAAGACATGTAATCCAAGGTGTGGGAGAGTTTGGGGATGGGCGGAGGTATACCTATCTGAACCATGTGGAGGATGTGAAGATTATGAAATTATAAGGATAAAAGCATCAGAGCAGCAAAGAACTCGTCATCATAGTCTAAGAACTCGTTCATCCATCATTGATGGCTTGTGAAAAATGCTTTAGATATTTAAGAGATAACAAAAAGTATTAGAAAATTACTATAAAATTTTAGATATTTATAGAGTTAATCATAGATATATTAAAAGGTTTGCTTTTTAGATTTATATATTTTGATTCATATTTTATATATAGGTTATATCACTGATTAAATTTTATAGATACAACCTTTGTTTTGTTCTTATTTGATTATTTTATGTGTAGAAAATAGTTAACATAAGTGTAGATATATATATATTTTAGGTGTAATATGACAAAATAACATCAAAATATTTTACAGTGTCTAAAAAATTAGATAAACTTCACCATGAATAAAAACAAAAAGTACTATACAATACATTCTTATATTTATATGAACATTATATATATATTAATTATTAATTTATGTTTACACTGGAACCATATATTTATATAAAGTTTTAAAAAAATATATATATTTTATCAAATTGTGTCATATTTAACCATGGCTCAATTCAAGACTGATAGATAATTTTAGTTCCAACAGGAAGAGTAACGAACTCGTTTTGTAAATACAAATTACAAAACCTAACTTTAGTTCCAACAGAAACAACGTTTTCTATACAAAAAAGAAACTTCAAGCGCAAGTCACTAGGTCAATGTCATAACTTCCAACTTCTTCTGCAAGTCAAGATATATGTCATTCATTAATCTTCTCTAACTCGTTTCTTAGTAGCCCCAGAGGGAGATCCACTTTGATCCAATGAGCCTAAACCACTCTGTTGTAGTCTCTCTGTTATTATTGATGGTTGTAAACTGATTGCTTTAGGGTTAACTTTTGGTGATGGAGCTAAAGAAGCTTCTGAGCCTATTTTCTTCTCTTGCATCTTTTGTTGTTTCTCAATCATCATCTGGAGATACCGACCTTGTTCCTCAATTTGTAACTGCAATGTTCTTTGGACCTGGCATTGTATTAAGACCAATATCATCAGACAAACTAGGAATCAGAAGAAAGTAAGAGTATAAGGGGACAGTTTTTGTTTGAAACATACCTCAAGTTGCTCGTGGAGTCTTTTCTGAACTTCCATCTGTAGCCGTAGAGCTTCAGTGATTTCAATGCTCCTGAAGAGGAAGACATAAGTACAAAAATTGTCAGGTATTAAGAAAAAAACTTGCTTGTGTTTGTTCAGACGGAAGAACTGAAAGTTTAGCTTACGTCTTCAAGTCAAGAGATTTGATATCTTCAATGGTTTTCAAAGTCTTCAGTGGAGGTTTTTCTGTTCAAACAAGGAAAGAAAATTTTAATATAAAGACTTGTTTCCTCACACACAATGTCTCTTAGATGGCATCAAAGCTTGTAAAGCTATTGCAAGAGTAGCATAAGAGCTTGATTCATTAGATGTATCTCAGAATTAAATCCATGGAAACATATAAGAGTACCTGTATCTACTAGTGTGATCTCTGGCTTATACCTAGCCGTTCTGTATTTCTGGAGAGAAGTCATCAATATAAAAACGGCTCAGGTGAGAAATGAAATGAGCTAAAGCATACAAACCAAAAAAAAAACAGAGATAAAAAGTAACCTGCAAATGGCTTTTGACATGGTAAATGGTCAGCCCTGGGCTATTGATGAGTTTCAATACAGCCTTAGGTGTGGCTCCTATAGTTTACAATCATAAGAAACAAATAAGTTTACTGAGCTATAATCTGCAGACATGAGAAGAGAGAAAGGAAAGAGGAGGCTCACGCACGTTCACTACCACCTAGCTGATTGATAGCATCAACAAATGCTTCATGAAGTTCAGGTGTCCAACGCATTCGTTGCTTAGATGTCATTGAGCTCTTACCAGTAAAATGCTCCTTTGATGGATCCACCTGAGTATTGACTACTATCTCTTGCCTAGAGGGTGCTGGTATCTGTTACACATCATAAGAGCTTTTTTAATAAGAAATCTCCATGTTAGTACATAGATATAGAGACTTAGCTGCAGAAAACAAACCTTTGAATCTTGATTAGGATCACCTAGAAGCTCCGGCCAATTAGGTTCTAGACCATCATCAACAGAGATCATCTGATTGGCCCAGTCTGGCCATTCATTTTTTGAATGCACTTCCTCGGATAAGACCATAGCTCTGCTGCTCTCTGCTTGTGTGTCCTGAACAGGAAAGTCAAAGAACCCCTGAAGCTGGTCTTCAGGCCAGCTCATGTCTTTCATCTCCTGAGGTTGGTTAATCACTGATAATGATTGTGTTTCTACTGAGACATTAGGAACGGATTGCCTGGTCTGTGAGGAAACGTATGTGCCATTACAGAATCCAGAAGAACTTCCACCAGAGACTAGAGGAAACACTTGACAAGGTACAGGGTTACTCATCAGCTCCTGTCCTGATGAAACCCACAAAGAGTTAGTAAACTTATGGTGATGGTATCTTCTCTCATCTAGATTTCTAGGAAGAAGAGGGAAAAAAGAAGACATAGAGGTTTGAAAACCGAAATCTCCAGTAAGTGACATAGAAGAGAGATAATCAAAGAAGTGTATTAGCTTAGCAAAGGACATGTGACTCACTATCAGTAACTTATATACACAGAAAATGAATCTAAAGGACATGTACTGTTGAATAAAAATTCTCTTGCTATAATTGATATCAAAGAATATTCTTCACTTTCTGGTTTTGCCTTGAATTGTAACTTCAGAAGGTATTAACTCAAGAGGAAAGATTAAAAAAAGTAACAAGAAGAAAATGCATATATTCTTATCCAAAACCAAACTTGTTTTAGCCATGAACCAAAACAGGAAGCGAAGCTATCATGGAAATGACAGATGCATCAAAATCAAAAAAGTGGACCACAAAATAAGATATTGGAATCAAATGCAAGCAACTGGGAACGTCTCATTTGGGGAAAGGAAAAGAAAGAAGAAAAAAAGCAATATGGCTTTTGGTAAATTAGAAAGACGTTCAAGAAGGAGAGCCATTATGAGCACATTTTATCATTCAATCAAAACCCCTTAATCAAAATTGACACCTCCTGAAGGAACAAGAATCTTACAGACAACCAAATCTAAAATAAAATAGCTTGACCACTGAATAGAAGAAATGATTCTTGGATCATAACAAGTCACAATCTTAAGATCGAACCTTCTTATCCTCCATGAAAAATCAGACCTTTTGCTATTAAAAAGAAAAAACCAGAAAATACACAGCCAACCAAAACCAATTGAAGAGAAACAGCAATATTAATCACTTTAAGCTGAGTCAAAACCTTGAGATTGAGCTTTCTTATCCTCCATGAGAAAAATCAGACCTTTTGCTAATGAAAAATGAAGATTTTGAATAACAGAACATAGTGAACCAAAACCACATTAAGAATATCGATAAATGAACAGAATCAGCAAAGCTAATAACAGATCAAACGGACAATTAGTGAGTGTTTAACTCTTCCCTCCACAATCATAAAGAACAAAAAAAAACAGCTAACTCCCTGAAGAGATACACACAGATTGTCTACAGTGAGTAAATGGATTATGGAATCTCCACACAAACCAAAAAAAGGAAAGAAAAGGATAGAATCTTCTTACTCGACCAAGCACTATAAGCGCAGCTAACACAGAATCCAATACCAAAAAGTGCTTTTGATTGGATGATTGAACTAAACGAAAGACTTGTCTTTATTTTGTCTTCTTGATTTTACCAAACAGAACAAAACTATATATCTTTCTCTCCTGAAATATATGAGAAGAGACTATGTAAGAACAGAGTCAATATCCAAATTTTAGCAAAAAAAAAAAGAACAGAGTCAATAGATGTTTCTCTGCCGTAGAAGATATCGAACGGCCGTGTTATAAAATGTACCCTATGTGGGGTCCATCTGATGTTTGCTTCTATTTTGATTGGTCCAGTGTTGCTCGGTGCTTACTACGTCAAGGCACTACCCAATTTTAATTTTAAGACATTTTCCTTTCTTTTTCTTCATTTTTAGACATTTTCATAATGTTTGACCTAACCTAGTTGCAGTTTTATATTTGTTTGATTTTCCATTAACATCAGAAAAATCTATGATCTATATTATCCACTGAAAGTGATTGAAGAAAATCGTTTTTAAAACATTTTCTTCAAACAGTATCTAATCATGTTAAGCCACGTGATTAAGCATATAAATTAGGCGCATTTTGCAGGTTCATTTCAGCTATAAAGAAAAGAATACACACAATGTAAATGATAAATTATTATTCTGCATTGCATTGGGCTTATTGGGCTGGACAGTCTCATTTCATCTCGTGCATTACAACTTCCCCTTTTGGGCCGAAAATTTAAGCTGTAAAGAATCAAAGGCCCGCACTAATAGGCATACGCAATAATACAAGAGGAAGAACAGTTTAACAGAAAAATCCGCATATTTCTTGTTTGATTGGACACATAAATTTTAATCTCACTGGCAAAATTAAATGTTGAACAAAACCATAATATAAGTAATAACTAGAATCAAGATTAAGACATAACACAAGTCTAAGACAAAAACAAAACATCCTCAACAGAGGTTTGATTAAATGTTCAGCAAAACACAAAAGAGAGATCTTAAACGATGGCGTTTGCAGCACTTGCAATCCTTGGCCACAGGTCAGCACACTCCTTTCCGATTGGTCCAGTGATAGCAGATCCTATATACATAACATTATCCCCAAACAGAAACATACAATCAGCTACCAATATAACTTCAAATCAAATAAAATTTTATTTATAAAAAACATAACTTATTACCTTTCATTTCACCCTTGGGATTGACAATGACACCAGCATTATCTGCAATTAACCACAAACTTTAATTAGACTTTCAGCAAAAATAGACAAAAGACAAATGAAGAAATGATTAAAATGCTAACCCTCAAAGTACATGAAGACACCATCCTTTCGGCGCCAAGGCTTCCTCTGCCTAACAATGACAGCTGGCATCACCTTCTTACGTAGATCTGGCTTACCCTTCTTCACGGTAGCCATAACCATGTCACCAACACAGGCGGATGGCAAACGGTTAAGACGACCCTTGATACCCTTAACGGAAATGATGTAAAGATTCTTGGCTCCAGTGTTGTCAGCACAGTTCACGGTGGCTGCCACTGGAAGACCCAGTGACATCCTGAACTTGTTTCCAGAGGTTCCTCCTCTTCCTAACATGAAACAAAACATCACAGATGAGCAACACTATAAATCAACCTATGTAACAGACATATTGTTATCTTTATGATCTCTAACATATGATTCATGACAAAGTTATATTCTTAATAATCAAAATCAAACAGGGATCCTCGAAACTAATCACAATGGGTGTAAGCTACAAACACAAAAATCAATCATGTAGCTACTGAATCTCATAAGAATATTTAAATACTTAAAGGTGATGGGTTATCCAGTGAAACCAAGCAGGGATAAACACTTGATCTTCCACAAGTGAACGAGCTGGGAAGAGATATGATTCTTACCTCTCTTCGACATGGTTGCAGCTCTCCTTGGGAAGAGTTCGACGGCAGTGAGGAGACACGGTATATAAGTTGTTATGCTAGGGTTTTCTATAACTATTGTGTGCTGGCCTGGATTTGTTATTATGGGCCTGAAAAGCTCACCAGTAAGCCCATTAATGTAATACACTCTAATCTCGAACCAGATGGCATGTTTGGAAGTTGATTCTAACAATGCATCATTGAAATGTGTTCTTCAGATTAACAATTTTTCCACCACATGCTTTACACTCTAGAACCCTTTCAAAGGGAAGCATAACCAATTTATTTATTTAAAGAAGACCTTAATGTTAATATATTGGACATTGACAATGTAATCTCTAGAACAACCATTAACAAGGAGTTTCTTTGGTTACCCAACAAAACTCTTATTCTTGTCTAAACAATATTTGTCAGCTAACTGAGAAGAATCTGATCAGTTGAGATCATTTTACGAAAGAATAAATGTTGCGACGAATAACACTTCTCTCTAGAATTAAGCAGAGCTCAGAATGGGATCAGAGTGTAGTAGGTGTATTATGTTTTCTAAATGGAACTAACAACTCTAATGATCATTCTCATTTGCGCTTTACTGCCACCGCTTTGGAACCTGCGTTACATGAATAGATTTAGAGTTTGTTAGTAAACACTCAGCGACTGAATCATAATAGGATCAAAAGCTTTTGATCAAGGGACAACTGATGCCCTATCTTGTCTGAAGAGTGAAGACAGGACTATTTTCTCACCTGCTTGTTTTTTAGCAGGAACAGCTTTTCTTCTTTCTCCCGACTTGCCTTGAGTTCCTAATATCCCCACCAGAATTCATAATTAGCCAAGAATATTCAGTTTTCCCTCAACCGATGTACTTCTTACTAAACAAAACAAGTTCTAACTTAGAATGTGTGGGAGCATACTAAGGAATGTGTGTGCTCTGTCACAAAGATTTGAATAACGAAGGCAATGTGTAAAAGATTACTGACCTTTTGGCTTTTTGTCTCTGCATAGTTCGCTTCCGCAACAACATTTAAATGCCTTCACGGGATGACTTTCATCATGGAAATCTATCAAATAATCCTGCCAATTCAAAAAAAAACATGGGTTATTTGAACGGAGTATGCGTACAACTAAAAAGTGAATAACATTTCAGGAACACAGAAGACGTGTTTGGTCCATCTCAATTCGTGGAGTCATTTATAAACACTGAAGATATATATATAGTGGCAAAAATCATAATTTTTAGGATATATAATTTTCCACAGTTGTGAAAACTTCTTAGCCAGGTAGCTTAGTCAATGGTGCTTACCCATGTCAGTTCATCCATGGCCTTCACGTCTCGAATGGTAAAAAAGGCAATCTGCACATAACCAAACACAGAATATCCTTAAGCTCGCTGAAAATTTTACTCTAACAATTGGTGCCTTGAGGAAGATCAGGTTAGAGTGAGGAAATCATATACGTACATGATAATAATGTCTGTCAGGAGTCTCTATTTGTACCGGAATATCAATCAAGTTTGCATCCTCACATCTGCATCAACAATAGACTTCATAAGAAAATAAAGTACGAAAGAAACAAAACACAGGGAGAGTTGATTGGTACCTGTGATTGACAAACCTAGCGACATTTCCACAGATTGTGGCATCCAGGCAGAGAGCTTCTTCATCTTTCAAATCCTTTTCAGAACCCCAGTCTGCATCCAGAGTTACAGGATATGTATGCCGTTCACTAGTGGATCTTATATTCCGCTCGTACAACTCAGTGTTGGTCAATATTTCACCAATGTATTCAAATACGAAGGTCCCTTTCGGCAAGTCTTGCAGTGTTCTAATACCCCATCCCTTCCCTTCTTGAGTAAAGTAAACCTGCAACATATAATTTGCTCGTCAAACAAATGAAAAAAAAAAGAAGACCAAACATAAAGACATGACGCAGTTGTCAGCATATAGGAACTAAAGTAGCCTCTCCCAGATATGTTACCTGCAGTTGGCACTTTATCCCTCTCTGCACTACTCGATTCCCACACATCATATCACACCCACACTTTCTCCAGCACTCCTTAATAAACTTCCTGATCAAGTGCCCTTCACATTTCCCATTATCTCTCTCCAAAGGACAGTCTTGGCAGTAAAACTTACTGAACGTATCAGGTGCTTTTTTCATCTTAAGACAAGTATCCAAAAACTCCTCCTTCAACAACCCATCTTTACTATATGCATACTCTCCACCCGTTTCACGAGCACAAGCACACGGAAAATCAGCTGAAAGACAATCCCCCTTGCAACTCCCGCAACAATCATCATCCGAAATCCGAGCCAAAGACACATGCACGTAAGCACTTTGGTAAACAATGTTGTGAGGAATGTAAGTAAACTTAGGCACTTGCTCACTCCCAACCTCATCAACCAAAGATATCTCAACGCTCTCTGAACCTTTCGTTATGTCACGAATAATCGTTTTATATTTCTTCTTCCGAACACCATTGCTAGTCTGCTTCTTGACTACTTCCTCAGTGGATGAGCCTCCTGAGGTTGCAGAACGGGTTTCGTATTTTCGTTTCAGAGTAACGGGAGAGTCAACATTCTTCCCTCTATTAGATGAAGTTTCGGTTTGTTTCTTATCCTCTTCTTCTTCTTCGTCAAGTGAGTAGATAGCATCGATCAATGCGGTGTAGTTATCGAGTTTTATGTGATTCCAATTCTCACCATTCTCTTGGAGTAGCTTGCTAAGCACAGGGAGTGTTTTTTCATCTGGAATTTTGAGTTCTCTTGTTGTCTCGCAAGCTTTTCGTACCTTCTCGTCTGTGAGTAACAGAGGTTGCATATCGATATCACTCAACACACACCAAACACTGCAAAAACAAAATTACACACAAAAACAAAAAAAAAAACATTAAAATGTGAAATTAGAAAAGCTCTCAACAAATCACTCCCACAAGAAACTGCAAACACAAAATTACACACAAAAACAAAAAAAAAAACATTAAAATGTGAAATTAGAAAAGCTCTCAACAAAGCAAACTCTCAACAAATCACTCCCACAAGAAACTGCAAACACAAAATTACACACAAAAACAAAAACAAAAACATTAAAATGTGAAATTAGAAAAGCTCTCAACAAAGCAAACTCTCAACAAATCACTCCCACAGGAAACTGCAAACACAAAATTACACACAAAAAACAAAATAAAACATTAAAATGTGAAATTCAACAAGCTTATCTGCAATCAAAGCAAACTCTCAGCAAATACCAAAACAGACCTAACAACCTGATAAATTGCAATCAGGGAAACGAAACTCAATCGATTCGATTATTCGACGCGAATCAGAGAACAGCGAATGCTACAGAGTCATCAGATCAACGAGGATAAAAGTTTTTTCCGAATTTTTCGGAGATTTCAAACCTAAACTCGTCGAATCTCGAAACTAATGATACAGAGAGACCTAAAAGTAATCGGATAAGAGGATGCACGAAGGAAGAGAAGAATACGTGAGATAGAAGGAACAAAAACCTCAGTAAGCGGAAGCTTCGCGAATTAAAGTCGCGTAATCACAATCAGATTGAATTGCATGCAGAGAGGATTATCGAACTTTTTTGTGAGACTCAAAGAAAAAAAGAAATTAGAATAAAATTTACAAAAAATAAAGTAGATTCATTTAGAGAGTCAGAGAATCCGATTCACTGCGGAGTACACTGTTTGTTAAGATATTTTTCTTCTTTTGAACAGAAAAAAAAAGGGAGAGAGGAAATGTATTTTATTGTCTGTAGGCCCGTTGACTTGAGAGGCCCAAATAACGCGTATACTAATTTTTTTAGAAAACGGCGTCGTATTATACTCAAATTTGGATTTAGCTAGACTGAACATACCAACACTCTTTACATCGGTTAAGATGATATTAGTTCAATGGACCACATTAATCAAAATGCTCCCACATTTTTCAAACAACTTATGATTATTTCACGCTGTAAATTTTCCAATAGGATACTAATTAACAAGTGGATGCCATCATATTTTTCAGAATTTATAATGTACTCTTTTTAAGTATTGAAAGATTATAGATAAGGTGGCTTATATATAAAATTAACGGAAAATATTAATCAAATACAAATATTTCACATTATTATATCATCTTGCGATTGTTATATTCCCAACCGAATTTGATATCTATCATTGTGAAGCAAATGGCAAAGAACCAAGTTTTCTTTGGTTGCTTTAACAAATACAAGGACCAAACAAAATTTCCCAACGTCATTCTTCTCTTCAGCAATCTGTAATACAAATTTGAATATTTCATTAAGATTATTTTAGGTACTCAACTCATTTATCTCTTTCTAAAGTTAATTAACTATAATTCCTCGCAGTGATCATTTAAACCTTTTTGACATATTGAATAAGCATAAGTTATAGACTATTGTTCAACGTTATAATTTTCATGTTGTATGTAAATCTCTATATTAGATTAATTTAACTAAAAGAAAAGTAATAGATTAAGCGTACCATCTCCTTTTCTACGCAAGCTCTTGAGGAACATGAAGAAAATAGCAACAAAGACCAAAGCCGCGACTCCTCCTACAACTATCGCCAACGACTTCCCCGTGCTTGCTTTCCCTCCTTCCTCTGCCAACAAAATACATATTTCTTACCACCAACTTATATTTGTTTGACTATCTAAGTTCACGTTCGGTTTGACTTCAAAACAACTATTACAAATAAATAATTAATGTTTTTTTCTGAACTCATAAATAATTATTGTTTATTGACTATATATAACCCATAATCTTTATTTTCTCGGTTTGGCTATACTAAAGTTGAGAATGCTATTTACGAGTTTGATTATAAATTTACTAATCAGTTTATAAATATAAATAAATCGTTTAATTTAGGTACATATTTATATTCAAATAGGTGATAATGTTTTTTCAAAAAAAAAAAAGGTGATAATGTACATGTTGATACGTATTTGCATTTGTATATACATGCATACGTACCATGGTATGGATCACCGGGATATTCATGCGGGTTATACGTATACCCAACGTAACACCCTTCCAAGTATATTTGACCGGCGATGGACCACGGACACTCTTCTGCCGCTGCTGCTGCGGCCGCACTTACGCACTCGCCGCAATCACATGCTTCAACGTGGCCGTCGCATTGGGCAACAACGTGCAGGAGCTTGTAGCTTTCCTCGTAGAACCCGTGCCCGTCAACGACTCCTGTCTCGGCAGCAGCGAGTGCCTCCGTTCTCATCTCTTCGTATCCGGTCAACGTCTCCGCCGTAGCTCCGTCACATATCTTGTGGATGAGACCTCGTTCCGGTGTTTCCAATAACTTGTAGTTATGATGATTATACGCTTCTCCAAAATGGAAAAAAAACAAGTAAATCGTGTTGGAAAATTTACTAAAGAAAACTTGGTATATATATATATATATAGCCACTATACTTTATGTATTGTTAGCAAATTCACATTAATTAATAATATTAATAGGCCTTCAAGTTATTTTTTACAGTTACTAAATATACAATGTAATACTTACGAGCAGTAGGGGAAAAAATTACTAATTTTTTGGTATATATATATAGCCACTGTACTTATGTATCACTAGGTGATTTTCCCGTATTCATGCACGGGTATAAATATTTTTAAAGTAAATATATAATAATAATTGATTACTGTTTAGTTTTAATTTTAAATTAATTTATAACTTGTATGCATCATTTATATTAATAGTATTATATTACTTTACTTATACTGTAATTTTATATATATTTTATATCTAGTTGGTTTTGTTGTTTTTACGGTTGGTTTAGTTATCATTTGGATAAATTGGATTGCGTCTCTGAATTCAACTTTAATATTTTTAAAATATATTAATTTTTAATTAGTTATTTATTTGCATATGGTGGGTGTTGTCTTAGATATGTAAATATATTTTAGGAAAATTATGTATAACTTAAGATATATTGTGCTTAGAATGAATTAAAAATTAACTAAAGTGTCTTATTCCAAAATACGTAAATTAATATAACGATAATATTCTAAAGTCTCATGGATATATATAAATTTTCCAAAAGAACTAAAATTGTAAGAGTTGGTTAATATTTATCTTCATTTGTTAAAAAAAAGAGTTATCCTATGATCAATAGAAGGTTATATGCATAAATAACTGATACATTTTTGGAAGCTCATGAACACATATCAATATTTACAATAACTAAAGTATTTATAAATTCTAAATAACTTTATGCTTTAGATTTATTGAATGTAAACTGAAATTTATCTTAAATAATCTTAAATTGAGAATTCAGATTTGCTTTGATATTTTGATTATGGTTATATTTAGTTTCACAAACATATAAACATAAAAATTAAAAGAAAATTTAATATTAAAATTTTTTTTTTAATAATGATAAAATATCATATATCTAGCTCATTAGAACAATTATTTTGATCAAGCGATGTTTATTGTTAAATTTATTTTTAGTTTTTAATATCTCTTAAAAATAAGCACTATACAAAATTGTGATTGTATTTGAAAATAATATTATATAAATAAAATATAATTTATAGATAATTTTTTGTAATTGAAAGATATTATAGTCAACTAAATATATGAAATTTTTTATAATAATTGATTGATATAAATTATTTTATTACTCTAAAAGTATATTTTATGTTTCTTAAAAATATTTTTAAATATATTATTACTATTTTTTGAACTTTCCTTTTTATGAAATTATACTATAAATACCTATATTTTTATGTTATTTAAAAATATTTTTAAATGTATTATTACTATTTTGTCAACTTTCCTTTTTATGAAATCATATTATATATACATATATTTTTCGTTTTAAATTTGTTTTTTATGACTATAAAAATTTCCTTTTTATTACATATCTTTTTGAAAATTTTTGAAAAGTAAACTAAATAAATGAATTAATAATATTAATTTTTAACTATTTTTAATTCATTAAGGGTATCAATGTAATCAACCATCGTGATAATGAACGTGAGAGCGACACATAGGAAACTGACTTCTCAAATAATATTATAGAGATTAGCCCTTCAATTTAATTTTTACATAAATAAATTTATTAAATATACAATGTATATAATTACTTACGAGCAGTAGGGGAATCAACAAGTTCGATTTCATACACCATATGACATCCTCGGAGGTGAACACGAGCTGACGTGGCATTTCCACACAATCTAGACGAAATATCACGAAGCTCACTAACACATCTATGACATATCTCACTCGGATAATCTTCTCTGCATTGGAACCATCCCGAGACCGCGTGTTCGTTGTTACCAGCTAGAGTCTTAAAGAACTTGGCTCGAGAGGATTCTGATTCGAGTTTGCGTAAGAAAGAATAAAGAGCTTGTGCACGAAGAAAGAGATTATGATTCGAGTTAATTGGATTTTTTGTGGTTGTTGCTTGCTGGAGGATGTTTGTGTCTGATGAATCACATTGAGTGAAAACTAGAGTGTCGTAATCCAATTGGGATGTGTTAATGAGTGTGGGGAGAGAGATAAAGATTAGGGTTAGGGTTCGTGCGATATGAGAGATCGAGTGATCAACCATATTTGAGACATATATCCAGAGGCAAAGATTATAAGTTCATTGAGTATATATGTTGGTGAATAGGGATGGATGCTGTGGTAGTTTAGATATTGTCTACGTATATGTCAACTTGTCTATTATTTGTATCATTTGGTTGTGACTTGTGAGGTCAGATACACGTGAAAGTTAAAAAACACTCGACGTTTCAGGATCATAGCAGTTAAATATAATAAAACGTACTATTACCAGGTTTTGAATTCGGCTACAAATTTAAATCTCTATAGTTTGTAGATAGGGCAATGTTTTATTTTCTAGCCTAACCCTTATCTAATTTACTTCTTATAACTTGTACAGTCTGCAATTGCAAGTAACATATATATGTTCAGAAAGTATTAGATAGTAGTAAAACAATAAAACATTCCGCTCAACTAAATTGACCTACCAATGTGATCAAACCTATATACGTTTAATTGTGGACAGTTTTATAAGTTTTAGTCAACATTTAAACAGATAAATACTAAAATTAAATCGGTGTGATTGTGCCAATTGTTGTATGTGACACTACTGGACAAATCATTTTTATTTATTACATATCTGGTTACCACCAACACCATCTGGACTTTTAATTATTTTGAATTTTCCTAAGAAAAAATAAACTAAAAAAAAGAGAGGAGTGAATCTAGAAGATTGGTGATAAAAGGATATGGTATAAAAGAACTACAATTTCTTCAAGCCGAACCAAAGCTAGTAAAAGAGCCAAGCAAGGATACAATGTATACAAGAAACAAGTTGCTCAAAAAAGGAAAGGATATGTATACAAAAACCCTCCTAAAATTTCTTCATTAACCAAAACTTACAAAAGAAAATATGAGCCTGAAAATAACAGAACCTATTCTCTCGTGAATACCGTTAATTCGTTATGACAGAAGATTCTTCTCTTTCGCCAGACAGATCTTCTGTTTTTTTTTTCATTACAACAAAAAAAAGTCAAAACTCTTAAAAAGCAAAGAGTCAAAGAGTCCTCAAAATCTCCAGCTTTCATAACTAATCTTCCGTTAGAAAAACAGTAAGTTAAAAAAAAAAAACCAACGGTCATGTTCTTATCATGTCTAAAAACAACCAGCTTCTCCCTAATCTCACGCTTCTTCTCTCCTTCCTTTTTATTCTCCTTCTCAATCTCTTCACAACTCGATTCGTATAATCATTCAAGAGAGACGAGTGAAACACAAGAAAGGTTTTTAAACTTTCTTGACTCCCACGCTTCTCGCGAAAGATTAAACGAATCCATTTAGGTTTTTTAGAACACACAACAACAACAACAACAACAACAACAAAAACATGGTTCGGCTCAAATTCGCATGTCCTGTCCTCGAAATAAACTTAATCTCAGCACAAGACCTAGCCCCTATCTCAAGAAACATGAAAACCTACTCCGTAGCATGGATCAACACCGACCCCATGAGAAAACTCACAACACGTGTCGACCAAGCAAACCGAGCTAACCCTATCTGGAACGAGAAGTTCGTGTTCCGCGTCAACGACAAGATCCTCGACGTCGACGCATCAGCTATCGTCATCGAGATTTACGCGGCCGCTTGGGCTAAAGACGCTCTCGTAGGGACCGTTAACGTTCTCCTAAGCGATCTCTTCGCTCCTTGGTCTGGCTTCGGCGACGGCGACGACGGTGGAGGCGGGAACAACAACATGAGGCTCGTGACGCTTCAGATACGTCGTCCTTCCGGGAGGCTACAAGGTTTTTTACGTTTAGGCGTGTCGCTTCTCGACGGTGGTCAACGGAGTATGCCTTTGTCTGTTGAAGTTTTCGATGGAAGTCGGAGAGATAGTAATAGAGAAGGGGGGAAGATGATGCATCGTCGTACGAATAGTGATCAGACGGATTTAACTACGTCTACTAATGATTACGGTGTGAAAACAGGAGTTGTTACAGGAGGTGGTGGTAGTGGTGGTGGAGGAGGAGGTGGTGGGGTTGATAGTATGGTGAATGGTTCGCTTTGTAGCTCAGATATTGGACCATCTGCGTCTGTGGTTGCGGCTGCGATTGCTCAGGGGCTTTATAATAGACAGAAAACAACGGTGAAAGCGGGTGCGGGGAAGGAGGACGCGAGTTCGATTCTTGAAGGGAAGACTGAAGGGATTGAGCATAGAGTTGAGAGGTGGAGAGCGGAGAAAACGGTTGGGGCGGTTGCGGCGGGATCGAGTGATGAGTCTAGTGGGAAAGGAGGGGGGAGGAGGCAGAGGAGGAGAAGGAGGAGGAGAAAGGAGAAGCAACGGAGGAGAAATGGTGAAGGTAGGAAAGGGTTGTTTTCATGTTTTGGTAATGTTTTTGGATGTGAGATTTCGATTACTTGTGGCGGTGGAAGCGGTGGAGATGGAGACAGCACGAAGAAGAAGTATAATAAGAATAAAGTAGTGAATCTTAGTGCTGTAGATGAAACGTTTAGTCATTCCGCGACTTGAGAACAAACAAACAAAAAAGAGTGTATAATTTTCTTTTCCTTTTGATGGGCTAAACTGTTAAAAAAGGTATGAGTTGAAAACGTATGAATAAAACTTCCTTCACATTCCTATTTGATTTAACTGAACAGCTTCGTAGAATAGAATCTCTGGCCGAACCTTTCTTTCTTCACAGAATCTGACTACATTCTTCCAGCTACCAACAGCCTGTGATCATCACCACACATATCAATAGTTGTCTAAGTTCACATTTCAACTAGAGAAAGACAAATTCAAATGTTTCTGTCTTACCTTTTTGGCTAAAGCTTCATGTCTGAAACTGACCCACCGGTTCTTTTTAAAAGCTAGGCAGATGTATTCTTCTTCTTCACCACAACCAACCTGCATTTCACATTCTGAGACTGTAACCAAGAACATAGAGGAAACAACAGGACAAACATATGTAACGTTGTTTTCTGATTTTTACCATTGACACAAGCCGGAACTTTGTGTTTGGTTCCAAGCCTTCGTATAGCCTACTGACATCTATCTCCCACTCCAAAGCTTTTGTTGTTTCATGAATTTCCTTTTCAGTTTCCTTCTTCTCCCATATCAACACTAATGTTGCACACCAACAAAACACCCAAAATTGTTTTATCATATAGCTTATAATAAATCAAATGAGTTGATAAGATCACAAGTTACCTATTATGAAAATAGGCGGGCATCTACTTATAATGTGATGAACAAAGTTTGCCTTTCCACAACCTTCACATAACATTTTATCTTCCATGCGGATCAACTTAAGGATGTCCACAAGCTTCATATTCCCAAAAGCACACTGTATATATACAACCACAGAAGCAATTTTCTAAGAGGTTATACTACCAGTTTCTGTAGGAAATACAAAGAGGTATATAAATGAAACATACCTTCAAGTCTCTGACTGAATCTGCAGCTATAACAAGGCCATAAGAACTTTGCTCTGGATAATTTGGGTTCGTTCTGCACTTGCTACAACTCATTCTTTCATATTCTTCCAATGTAAAAAGATGCGTTACGATGCTTTCTCTATCTGGAGTTTTCCAGCTAGGCCAAAACTCAAGGATGGATACGAGTAGCTCAGCAGCATCCCTTGACTGAAATGAGAAAAAAAATCAGAATGATAATTAACACAACAGTCAATAAACATAGAAACTTATAGTCAATCTGCACAAACCATTGCATGAACTTCATCTAGGGAAGTAAGTAAGTTTCCCAGGAGGTAACTGTAGATTCCGTCTCCTTTTATCTCCTTCCAGGCAAAAGCGGCAAAGAAATCTCGTAATGCATAAGGAACTTGTCCTTCCTGGTTGTCAGCAAATTGACACCGATTGCGCACCAGATACTCTTTAAGAACCTTAATGTTACAAAGTGCCTGTAGTAGCAAGCACAATATGTAGAAGAATAAGGAAGTGAAGAGAACAAACGCAAATAGAGAACGCAAATAGTGAATCAGGAAGAGAGTTTAGATTTAGAATGTTATGTTTGTTGGTTCTTGCTTTACCTTCAGTGTCATGTCAAGAGCTAAATTGCCTCTGGTTGTAACTGCAACATGTGGTGACTCCATCTGTTTCGACAGTAAATCTTCTCCGAGCATATTTTGCATATCTAGAAGATGGCAAAGAAATAAAGATTAAACATCTCAAAACAAAGTAGTTTAGAAGATTCGTCAATTGAGAAGCTTTTTTACAATTAGAGTCACCTTTAGCAGCTTCCTCTTGATTGTCGATGTTGGCTGAAATATCCAATGGACCCCGTTCACCTTTAGCAGCTTCCTCTTGATCTTCTGGTTCTATATAGTCTTCTTCCACGGGTTTTAGTGGTGGAGAAGACTCACTAAACATTTGTAAGAAACACGTTGTACTCAGCGAAAACACTCAAAAAATTTATCAACTCGTGAAACCAAAATTTTCATCTTGAGAGGAGAGGTATTTACGGTTCGACATTCTGCTCAATATCAGTAGACGTGCTCGTTGAAGTTCCCTGTTAAGCCATGAAGACCATTCATCATTCTTACACCTGAATAACCGAAAAGTCAGAGAAGCAAATAACATAATATAAATCTTCAACAACCTTGATGATTCCTCGTTTCTTCTTCTTCTTTGACCCTGATTTCTTCTCCTTCTGTTTTTTTTCCATGGATAAAAGATCTGCTTCTGCTGCAGCTGCCTTGGCTTTGGCGTCCAGTCCATATAACTCTTCCTAGAAGAAGAGACATAAACCACAATATTTAGTGCATACAAAGAAAAAACCAGACTGATGATGAAAAGTCCATCTAAAAGAACCAAAGTTTCAAAGCCAACCCTCATTAATCGTTTGAGCAAGTTACGGATATAAGACCGGTAGTCAAAAGCAGAAAGCCTGGTGAGCTCGTTTAGCAAACTAATCCTTGAATTTTCAATCAGTAAAATCTTTGAATCTACTAGTAGAACCTGCAAGTCAATAGATAACCTTACGATAGCAATTTACTTATGTTATTAACCGTTAATTAAAACTCAGATCAGGAACAAACCTTGTTGGTGGCCGCAGATTGCAGACGGTCTATGGACTCTAACACCGTTTCATCACTGAGATCTTGAAGCCCATGTATAAGATCCAAGGAAGCTTCTAGATCGTCGAAATCAATTGTGGGACGCGATTCTCCTTTGAGAATATCCTGTACTGCAAACACGAAATGACTTCCGTTGGGAGGATCTCCATCGTCTGTTTTTAACTCTTCACACTTGTCACCTAGAAGAGATGCATATAGGACGTCCCCTTCACCTTCCGGAGCAGCCCTTCTCCTTTCATCTTCGCTCGTACACAAGTTTTTGGCGTCAGTAAGAACTTTCAAATAACACAACTTATCCATCTTCCTTACATATTTGGTTCCCCAATCCCTACAGGTGTAGTGAATGGCTCTCAGAATAGCCACAATTATATCAAGCTTGTGTGCCCTGACAGACATGGGAAACTCAAAGCTCCCATCTATCGGAGGATGGTCAAGTAACCAGGTTATGATATCGTCGCCCTGAGGTTGTGTCTTGGCGTAGTAGTCATACTTACAAACATCTATTGTCCCTTCATCCTCGAATGGATCAATCTCCCCTCTCAGCAGTCTTCTATCCAGGAGCATAGACGAAAACTCATCGTCAAACTCTATCTTTTCTTTAACTCTAGTACGACCACATAAACTCTCCACTGCTCTGCAAACCAGATTCGTACCATCATCCCTTTCAAACTTGAAGAGTTTGAGAAGATCTAGAATTCGTTTGAGTTCATGACAGTCCCAAAAGCAGATACGCTGAGGTTTTCCCACTAGGCCACACTCGGTTGTAAGAGACTCGGGAACTTCATATTGTGCAAGAATCGGAAACCCCAGCATCCATTCTACAGTGCTAAAAGGAAGAGCCTTGCGCTCTAAAAGTGACACAAGAAGAAAGTGGATTTCCTTGAGTAACTTACTGCGCTCTTCATCTGCAGCTAAAGGCCAGTCCTTAGTCCATCCCTTCTCATATACAAACTCCTTCACAAACTCGAGCCGAGTCTTGATCATTTCAGCGGCAGCTACTGCATCCACTGGTTCCCAACCTCCAACCGTTATCATACCAGCCCACGCTTCATTTACCATCTCAGGCGTATGATTTCTCGTAGCAAATTTAAATTTCGCACCATGTTCTTGTTCAAGATGATTCCTGAACTTCTTAACATAAAAGAATTTCTGTGAGCAACTTCGACACATCCAGAATCTCCATTTCTTGTTTGTCCTTGTAGAATCCAGAACTTCCTCCAAAGCGACTTTCCCCTCTTCGCTATATAATCTCTCAACATAACCTCTAAGCTTCGAAATGCTTACTTTCATAAAGTTCTTTTTAGCCTCAACACTCATACTCGCCCAATATGACCTCAATCTTTTACTTGCAGCGTCATTGGAGTCACTCCTAATCTTGTCCCGAGCTTCTTTAGACTCCACAAGTGCTGGCACAGAGATCATCCCAGTACAACCACGGTAGATCCTTAACGCAGCCTTATTCAGTATATTCTCAAGCGTATCTTTTGTCACTAGGTCGGCCGGGTCTAATTCACCAGAAGATTCCAAAAGAGATAAACTTACTTTTGCGTCTTTCAGAGCCTTCCTGTAATACAATTCCGAATCAAGCTGCTTGGCCATCTCGAACAATGCACCTGGAGAGAAGGCGTTTACCCCAAAATCTTGAATAAAAGGTTCCACACAACCCAACAAAAACGTGAACTTCACGTCACTGTTCTTTGCTCTCTGCGCTAGATGATACAAGATGGAACCTTGAAGGAAAGGAATCATTCCTGGAACCCCATCTTTCCCGCGCCTCGAGTACGCATCTTCGATTACCTCCAAGGCCTTGATGTGGTTTCCTTGACCGAAGTGATCTTTTGCGAGATCGTGGAGTCGCTTATCCTCCTCAGCGTTTTGGAAGAAGGAAGAATCCATGGTGGAGAAGAAGAGAGTACCACCAGTAACAATTCTCTCTCAAAGGTTCCTTGCGATTCTTCTTGCTTCAGGTACAAGGTAACTTTCTTTGCGAGGGAAAACAATATAACAGCAAAAGGTTGAACCTTTCTTTCTTTAACATCACGTGAGACTCACGTGACAATAGAGACGAACGAGCAGGGAACCACGTGGCGTCTTTTCGAACATCACTTCTCTTGATATATCCATTGGGGACTTTTATCGAGCAGGTTGTGTGCATTCCCCATTTGGAGAAAATCACGACAACGCTTCGGTTTAATTGCATCTTTTCGAAATTAACAGTAAACAAAATCACCCAAACGTTGTGTAAAACGTTGAATCATTGAGTGATTGAGAGCTTTGAGAGTAGGAGTAGAATGGTTTGATTTTGATTTTTTTTTTGTTTTTTTTCGCGGAATAAAAGAGTGAGCAAAATTAATGTAATAAGAAGAAGACGATCGGTTTTCCTCAAACCAGAAATCTTAACCGTTTTCAACCGTCCGTTTAGTGTTATAATTAATGTTGGTACGGTAGAAAACAAATAATTGAATTCGGTTTTGATTAATCCGGTTCAATTCTATTGCATCTTCCCGAAATTAACAGTGAACTAAAGACCAAATATTCTGTTAATCGTTGAATCCTGAATTTAAATGGTTTTATTTTGATTTTGTTATATTCTCCCGGAATAAAAAAGTGAGCAAATCAATGTTAAAAAAAGAAGACGAAAATGATCGGTTTGCCACAAACCATAAGACCTTAACCGTCATGTACCGTCCTCTTTAGTATTATAATTATATTGGTACAATAAAAGAAAACAGATCATTGATATTCGGTTTAGATTATCCGGTTCAACATTGTGCTATAATTAAAAACCTGAACCGCTCGGCGCTCTCTCTCTCTCTCTCTCTATCTTGTTCTGATAAACCTCTCTCGAAATTCACTGTTCACTCTCATCGTCAATTACAGTTCCAAATTCCGGCGACGCCGAAGGAATTAATCAAAATCAAATGTCATCCTTCCGTCATTAAATCTCACTTCGATGGGTTTCATTCTCACACAGTTCTCTCCGCTATCTCTCACCCCAGGTCTAGCGTCGTTAAATCCCAGGTATCGGGTCAAAACCCGAAAACTCGGGTCTAGAGAATCCAATCCATCTCGTAAAATCGTTCCCCTTAGAGGCTGTTTAGGTTTCCCCCGCGTACATAGGAGTTTCGCGAGCTCGAATCACTCTAAAGACGAAAGCAAAGTTCTTTCAGAGACGAGAGAGAGCGTAATACAGTTTGTATCCAAACCATTAGTTTACGCCTTGTTTTGTATCGCAATTGGATTCTCACCGGTTAAGTCATTTCAAGGTCAAGCTTTAGCTGTGCCTTATCTCAGTGATGTGATATGGAAGAGAAAGAAAGAGACTTTGAGAGAGAAAGAGTTGGTTTTGAAGACGATTGATCATGAGTTCTCTGGTTTTACTCAGAGACTGTTGGAGAAGGTTTCGGTTTTGGTCAAGAGTGTTGAGAAGGTGAGGAAGGGAGATGGAGATGTTGTTGAAGTGGGGAAGGCTTTGGATGGGGTGAAAGTGGAGAAGGAGAGGTTGGAGAAGGAGATAATGAGTGGGTTGTATAGTGATATGAGGAGGTTTAGGAGAGAGAGAGGTGTGTTGATGGAACGAGCTGATGGGATTGTGGAAGAGGTTTTGAGGTTGAAGAAAAAGAGTGAGAGGCTGTTGGGGAAAGGTGATAGGGAGAGAGTGGGGAAGTTGGAGGAGAGTGTGGATGTAATGGAGAGTGAGTACAATAAGATATGGGAGAGAATAGATGAGATTGATGATACTGTTTTGAAGAGAGAGACAACGACTTTGAGTTTTGGGGTTAGGGAGCTTATTTTCATTGAAAGAGAGTGTGTGGAGTTGGTTAAGAGCTTCAACCGAGAAATGAAGCAAAAGAGTTTGGAGAGGTAATGATATGGTGATGGTAAAAGGCACTTCTAGATTTCCAATATTCTTGTTTATATTAGTACGCCTAGTTTTAAGTATATCTTTTGTTGGCTATTCTGTGTCTTTATCATGCATATGCTTTTTTTTTTCCCTCTGAAAAAGTGTTTCAGGTTACACTTACACAATCAATTGATTTTCTTTTTGTAGTATTCCTGAAAGCTCTGTTACGAAACTCCCAAGAGATGAGATTAAGCAGGAGTTACTGAACGCTCAAAGAAAGCATTTGGAACGAATGATTCTGCCTAATGTTTTGGAACTAGAGGAGGTTGATCCCTTGTTCGATCATGATTCAGTGGATTTTTCTCTACGCATCAAAAAACGCCTTGAGGAATCGAAAAAGCTGCAGAAAGATCTTCAGGATCGTATCAGAGGACGCATGAAAAAGTTTGGTGAAGAAAAGCGTTTTGTGCTAAAAACTCCAGAAGATGAAGTTGTCAAGGGATTTCCTGAAGCTGAGGTGAAATGGATGTTTGGAGAGAAGGAGGTGGTTGTTCCGAAAGCTATCCAGCTCCATCTACGCCATGGTTGGAAAAAGTGGCAGGACGAAGCAAAGGCAGATTTGAAACAGAGACTTTTAGAAGATGTTGATTTTGGTAAACAATATATTGCGCAGAGACAGGTAATTTTTCCTTAGGATATGAAAATTCACTAGACAACAATCTTTCTATTTTTCATGGTAGATAAATCACGATCCTGGTATTGTGAGTTAGCATGGGTAACAAATAGATTGGTATCTTTTGGTGATGTAAATCTCAAGATTGCCTTGGTTTTGGTTGATTATGTTGTTTTTTTATTGAAGACAGCAAGTTTATGTGTTATCTTATTAACAAGCTATCAGGTAAATTAGTTTACTTGACCAAGCAAGAAGCACTTTTTCTGGTTTACACCATTGGTTGAATCTTTTTACTGTTTAATCTTCGTGGAACTGAGATGATAGCTGTAACACTTAAGATGAGACAGTTTTAGTAGTAACTTGTTGTAAAGCTTATGTACATCTGTGTGTTTTGCAGAACTTATTTGGACATTTATTGATCACTCACCAGTTAGTTACTGATATGTTTTGTTTTCTCCTGAAGGAACAAGTTCTCCTGGATCGAGATAGAGTTGTTTCAAAGACTTGGTATAATGAAGACAAAGATAGGTGGGAGATGGACCATATGGCTGTTCCATATGCAGTTTCAAGGAAGCTGATTGACAGTGCCAGGATTAGGCATGATTATGGTGCGATGTATGTTGCACTGAAAGGAGATGACAAGGAGTACTACGTTGACCTAAAGGTATACGAATTAAAGTCCTAATTTATTTAATAAGTTTCTAATTTTATGCTTCTAACTCTATTCTATGGTCGTAGGAATATGAGATGCAGTTTGAGAAATTTGGAGGGTTTGATACTCTGTACCTCAAAATGCTTGCTTCTGGAATCCCAACAACTGTTCATCTGATGTGGATACCCATGTCAGAGCTAAGTCTCCATCAACAGTTTCTGTTGTTTACAAGGGTAGTTTCTCGAGCCTTTACTGCATTGAGGAAGACTTCGCTTGTATCACAGGCAAAAGACATTTTACTGGAGAGAATAAGAAATATAAACGATGACATTATGATGGCGATCGTTTTTCCAGTTCTTGAATTTATCATTCCTTACCAGGTATTACTTTACTCTCTCGGAAATATTCTGGTTTCCTGTTTCCATGAGTTCCTCTAATAATTTTTTACTTTTTCTTACACAGCTAAGGCTGCGTCTGGGAATGGCTTGGCCGGAAGAAATAGAACAGTCTGTTGGCACGACATGGTACTTACAATGGCAGTCTGAGGCAGAGATGAACTTCAGGTCCCGCAATACAGAAGATTTTAAGTGGTTCGTCTGGTTTCTAATTCGAAGTTTCGTGTACGGGTATGTTGTGTATCATGTTTTCCGCTATCTGAAAAGAAAGATTCCAAGAGTTCTTGGCTATGGACCCTTCCGTCGAGATCCGAATGTGCGGAAATTTTGGAGAGTGGTATGTAACTTTCCTTTTTCCGTATACTTCTCTTCCTAACGCTCTCAATCTTTAGTGAGCAGTAGCATCGTAGCTAGTATTACACCAAGTATGCTTGTTGGTCACTCAGGTTCGTGACACTAACAATTAATTACCAAACTCTGTTTTTTGTTTTTTTTTTTTTGCAGAAATCATATTTTACTTTTAGAAAAAGGAGAATTAAGCAAAAGAGAAGGGCTGGAGTCGACCCTATAAAAACTGCATTCGACAGAATGAAGAGAGTGAAAAACCCACCAATCCCGTTAAAAAACTTTGCTAGCATTGAGTCTATGAGAGAAGAAATCAACGAGGTTGTGGCGTTTTTACAGAATCCGAAGGCATTTCAGGAGATGGGTGCCCGTGCACCACGGGTATGTTGCTTTATGGTTGTGTAAAACAGTGTCCAATTTTAAGCAGCATTAATTCTTAGGAAGTGCTTATGTACATTACAGGGAGTTCTTATTGTTGGTGAGAGAGGAACGGGAAAAACGTCACTGGCGCTAGCTATAGCAGCCGAAGCAAGAGTGCCTGTTGTTAATGTTGAAGCTCAAGAGTTGGAGGCTGGACTATGGGTTGGCCAAAGTGCCGCGAATGTCAGGGAACTCTTTCAAACTGCAAGAGACTTGGTTAGCTGCTGTGCCCCATGTTGTTTTGTTGATTCATTATTTTCATCGATATTAATTTTCTCTCATGATAATCAGGTTCAAGTCTTATGTAACAGCAGTTTCATGCCGTCTATGTTCTGATGTTTGTGTTGTTATTTCTAGGCACCTGTTATCATATTTGTGGAGGATTTTGACCTCTTTGCTGGTGTACGTGGGAAGCTCATACATACTAAACAGCAAGATCATGAATCTTTCATTAATCAGCTTCTTGTTGAACTTGATGGGTAAGAGCTAATTTCTGTGTTGTTTGAAAAATTAAGACCAGAGTTATAGTGTCGCCGTTAGCACAATAAGAATTGGTGCATTAGAAATCTCTGTAGCTTCTCTTTTCTCCACTTAATAATTTATAATTATGCAGATTTGAGAAGCAGGATGGCGTAGTTTTGATGGCTACTACCCGAAATCATAAGCAGATTGATGAAGCGTTAAGAAGGCCGGGTCGTATGGATAGAATATTCCATCTTCAGAGTCCAACTGAAATGGAAAGGGAGCGGATTCTACAAAATGCTGCAGAAGAAACCATGGACAGAGAACTCATTGATCTGGTGGATTGGCGTAAGGTGATCTTGCAAAGTTGTTTATATATGCTATCGATTGTATATGTTTTTTCTACTTATTATTTTATTCTGCACCTTCATTTGTTTCGCTTGTGAGTGTTCTATCACGTCATGTTTATTCCTTTTTACTCTTTCTATATCTCGTCGTATTTCTGTATTTTTTGTTTCCACTGTCTTGGTTTGTTAATAGTACATCGTTTCAGGTTTCGGAGAAGACATCTCTATTACGACCGATAGAACTGAAACTTGTTCCAATGGCTCTCGAAAGTAGTGCCTTCAGGAGCAAATTTCTGGACACAGATGAACTTCTGAGCTACGTTAGCTGGTTTGCGGTAAACATCCTTTCATCATCTTATCCTTTTGTCAAACCATTTTTTGATGATTTCCGAGCTTGGTTTCATCAGGTGATTCCTTTTTCTTTTCTGACAGACGTTTAGCCATATAGTGCCCCGATGGTTGCGGAAAACCAAAGTTGCCAATAAAATGGGCAAAATGCTTGTTAATCATCTTGGGCTCAACTTAACCAAAGAAGATTTGGAGAATGTGGTTGATCTGATGGAACCATATGGACAGATAAGCAATGGAATAGAACTTTTGAATCCACCTGTTGATTGGACGAGAGAGACAAAGTTCCCACACGCCGTCTGGGCTGCTGGTCGTGCTCTGATCGCACTTCTAATACCAAACTTCGATGTTGTAGATAATCTGTGGCTTGAGCCTACTTCCTGGGAAGGAATCGGGTGCACAAAGATCACCAAAGTCACAACTGGTGGCTCTGCAAGTGGGAATACGGAATCAAGATCATATCTTGAGAAGAAGCTCGTTTTCTGCTTTGGATCTCACATTGCATCTCAAATGCTTCTTCCTCCTGGAGAAGAAAATTTTCTTTCGTCCTCAGAAATAACACAAGCGCAAGAGGTAAACTCTTTCTACTCTTTTGCACCAACCTGTTGTCTAAATACTTACTGTTTCGTCATGCACCACAGATTGCAACACGCATGGTGCTACAGTATGGCTGGGGACCCGATGACAGTCCTGCAGTCTACTATGCCACTAACGCGGTAAACGTCTTTCTTATATTCCACATTAGTATTTTCCAAGATTAGTTGTCTGAAACCATTGAACCAAGATGCTATATATAACTTGCATTCAGTTTCCGTTCATTTTGATGCCTCATCTCATTTGAATCCTGATTGACTTTACTCTTTTTTTTTTTTTGGTTTATTCGATTTACTGGGGCAGGTATCAGCTTTGAGTATGGGAAACCATCACGAATACGAAATGGCCGGTAAAGTCGAAAAGGTTTGTTTTGCTCTCTAGTTTCCAATACGTTCATAACTACTGCTGCGCCTTTACTCTTTAACAGTTTTCTTCCAGCTTGGCTTTTCCGTTGGTTAAAGCACTGTCCTAACTGTAGAACTTATCTAATTTCATTTTATTCCTCTACAGATTTATGACTTAGCGTACGAAAAGGCAAAGGAAATGCTCCTCAGAAATCGCCGTGTCCTTGAGAAAATCACTGACGAGCTCCTCGAATTTGAGATATTGACCCATAAGGTAAAATCTTCATGATGTTCGAACCATTGTGCAAATGAAATATAGAGTGAAGGAGATGTTCCACACAACCTCTGCATAAAAAATCTTAACGTGTTGGTTTCTTCGCTTGGTTTGCAGGATCTAGAAAGACTTGTTAGTGAGAATGGAGGGATACGGGAGAAGGAACCTTTCTTTCTCTCCGGAACCAATTACAACGAGGCAAGTATTACTACCATCAATATACCTTATCATTATCGAACAAAAAAAAACAGACTGCATTAAAAATCTGAAAACCTTGAACCATTTGTATAGACAACAGAGTTACATTGCTTTATTTAGAAATGGAATGTCATATAGTAAAAAACTTGCATTGCATGAACTTCACTAAATTCACCAGCACATCGAAAACCCTTTCAGAAGTAGTGATTCAAGTTCAAGAAAAGATATCTTCTTTCTACTTACATCTCTTGTATGGTTTGATTTACTACTGTTGCAGCCATTGTCAAGGAGCTTCCTTGATGCCGGAGATTCGTCAGAAACTGTGCTTCTTAGTTCACCAACCTAAAGACCATTGGAGACAATAGTTTGATGATAGATTTTTCTCTGCAGTAAATTTGTTGTGGATTGTAAGTGTTGTTCTTTTCTTGACCAGATGAGCCACTTGAGACTAGTTTAGTCTGAGAGTTGATAATTCATTTTTGAAACTGAAAGTTTTCTTGTCCTGATCTCTTATTATTCTTG
This sequence comes from Eruca vesicaria subsp. sativa, assembly GCA_932364175.1. Classification (NCBI taxonomy): domain Eukaryota; kingdom Viridiplantae; phylum Streptophyta; class Magnoliopsida; order Brassicales; family Brassicaceae; genus Eruca; species Eruca vesicaria. Next base: position 75,508 of record CAKOAT010742932.1, on the reverse strand, counting down.
GGACATGTCTGTTATTGTTCTTACTGCTTGCCAGTGTAACAATATAGTTATCACTGCTTCCAAACACTGTAAATCCAAATCAGAGATGAAGCTGTCTGGTCCTCTGAATCGATGTCGTTCTAAGAATTACAGTTTAAACGTATCCTTTATTTGGTGGACAGTACATGTTAACGTAGGCATAAAAATGATGATTAGCTAAACACTTAGCTATGGCGAATCCGCGCCAGTCCTATCCTTATTCATCAGCGTTTAGCCGTTGGCTTTAGCTGCAGATGTTCTGCGAATTGCGAGATTGATCGCTTGCGTGTGCGGCGCTTCTCCCGTATGTTGATCTAGACAAGCGATTTGAGATTCCTTCAGACAAGAATGTTCGTCCAAAGCATCAGTTCAGGAGAAGATATGCTAGTCAGCGGTGGAGAGTTAAGGAGAAGCCATTGGTTTTGAGGATGCTCATTGGTACGTTCCCCATTTTGAGTTCATGGACCTAAAGGTTAGCTTTCATTCATCTTGGAACTTAAAGAGTACATATCTTACTTGTAATAACAATGGATATTCTGGGAGTTGAGCATATATGCCTGTCAGAGATTTTTGTTTCTATAAATACAAAAAGTGTAATGGTTCTTATTTGTACAGCCTAAAGTAGCATCTTAATTGTCTTCTTTAATCAGCACCAATAGTTGATGATGGAGTACCAGATGCTGCTACTGAAATTTAGTATGTTAGATTTAGGAGTGCATCCTCTTCCTACTTTATCTAGTCAGGAAGCAATACTGCTAGAATATATGCTTCCTAGCATGTTATATTATATCATTTCGATGTGTTTGGTAGTGATAGTAAGTTAGTAACTAATGGCCTCATGATAAGAATCTTTGATAATGATCGTTTAGGAATAAAGAACAATATCAGTTTATTGGGAATCCTTTAGTTAGCAAGTTTCATTAGCACGAATCTGGAACTCTCATCTGTGATGGAGAAAGGGTACAATGAACTGTTACCCATGAGATTAGCTTTTTGATTACTTCAAATAACTTTCAGAAGCTTAGGATACATTTCTGCTAGAATATATGTTTTCCCTTGCCTTAGTCTCATTGAGATTATAGTTCTGACAAACAAAGAAGTCGCATTTGAAATCATAACTTTAGGAGGAGCTTTGTACATATCTTAAGCATTGTCTTATTGGTTTGTCTTCTATACTTTATCGTCTGAATACAGAATCTTATATGCTTCCTAGTGATAAAGACTAACCCAGTACTAGATTGTAAGTAGGAAAAGTTAAGTAGGAGGATCGAACTTGTAATGTTTGTCGATGAAAAGAGATACTTCCCAAGTGCAGCTAAGTCCCTTGGGGATGGTCACAAGGTCTCCTGCACCAAACTCTACAAACTCTGATGAACCTTTTGGATACACCTTCACTTTTCCCTTCACCAAATAGCATGTCTCTCTTTCTTCAAATACTAATGCGTACTTCCCTGGCTGACAAGACCATCTATAGAGATTCATGATGTTATTAACCAGTAAGATGAGGGGTAGAAACATAGGATGTGCTTGTTTGATACTTACTTAGGCCATGACATGACTCCAAGTTCAGATAACTTTATGCTCGAAGGGTTGTGCTCGATTACTATATTCATTCTGGAAGAGATTCAACAATGTTTCAGTGCTATTTAGACAGAACAGAGATAAGGAAGAAAGTAGATTTTGTGAGATGTATGTATATGGTGAAGGACATAGTAAGTTGGTCTGCATGTGTATATATATAAACAGGTATGAATAAAGTGACTTCTTCCTTTTCTCCCTTCCTATTGAAAGGGATAATAGCAAAGAGGAATCTTTAAAGAAGCAGTTTTGACCCAGAATGAATACAAAACAAAGTCAATGGATACATCCATTAAGCTATCTTTCTTTAGATAGTCATTCTAGAAGTATATAATATTACAAAATGAAGACCAAGTCTTCCAACCACATGGACCCCGTCTGTTTTTGTCCCTGCCTCCTTTATGCTTTTGTTTTTCACTTTCTAACGAGTTACAGAATTCTCCTATGCAGAGACTACATTGGTGTAGCTTGAGATCTTCTCAACAACTAGTCATAGATGATTCTTCTATGCAGACTGTTATTCATATCTTTGGAGACTTTGTTATATGGTTTTATTTATTTAGTTTCGAGAAAGTTTGACCGATTCTTTAGTTGGGAAGATACGTGATAAATGGGGACATTGATATGTGTAGCCCACCTCTAGTTTGGCTGCTTCCCCAACTGGCTCTGTTTGTTTCTATGTCATTGCATGCATGTGCGGATTAGTACTTTTGTTTATATACTTCTTACTATATTTTATATGCATAGATTCACATGTTTAGAGAGATTCATATCTTTTGCATGCTAGTGTATGCAATTTTCTGAATATGAACAAGTGGAAAAACAGTGGAAGTTTGGTTCATGATAAAAACAAGATCTCTCTCCACGTGAACACCCTAATCAATTTGGAAAACAGTGTCCTGCTATGATTTGGTCTCTGATCATTTAACCTTTGTTCTGGTTACTTGTCGCCTTTTTTAATCTCATAAGGTAGTTTTTACAGAGTGACTTGGTGTTTGTTGAGATTCAAGATAGAAACATAACACAAATGTCGATATTAGTAACTAACTTGGAAGCTTATACATCAAAATTCTCGTGGCGTTTAGGTACCTATGAAAGTTGTTGAGGCAGTTTTTTCAAACAAAGCTCAGTGCTCTGCAGAATCAAGAACATGAAACATCAGGTCCAAGTAGAAGTTACCATTGAGTCCACGAACATCAAGTTTTCTTTATCGGGTTTAAACCATTCGGTTAATGGGCTTGTCTAAAAATCTGCCTTGGGCTGGACTGTATTTTTTTCTTTATTTCTTTTATTTGTTAAGAGAATTAATATCTGAAATATGGGATATCATTTAATTTTACTGTATAGCTTTCAAATGAATATTTGACCAAAAAAAGAAAAAAAGCTTTCAAGAATACATTGATATTTTTTACCTTTAGGTTAAATAAAGAAGTAATAAATAGCCGGAAAAAGTTGGTTTGAAATGACATCTACCCTTTTTTATGTTTTATTCAGAAATCATATTACATGATGCAGTTGGACTGGGTACCTTCATGATGTTAATTTAAGATGTGTGAGCTGGTCGAGTTGGTAGATCTTTTAATTTCACTTATAGCTCTCTCTCCAATTATTTTCTTATATAGAAAAAAATCATATAAAAAAACAAGACAAAGCAATAGTTTATTTTTGAATCATTTATTTACAGAAGTTGTGAATTTTCTTCTGATGTATACGTTTTCTCTTAACCCAATTTTTTCATTTTTCTGCAATAAAAACTTGAGACAAGCGTAAGGTGTAAATATGTGATTAATTAACAAAGGTAGTGTAATGTGAGATTTGTTCTTTTACCAGTTTAATGGATACATCAAATGGTTAAAATATTTACCGAATTATTAAAGACATATAAGCATCATTTCGAGAAAAGGAATTACAGACAAAAAAAAAAATAGAACAATACTTGAACAATACACAAAGATTGTTTTAAGAAGCATGGGATTGAACACGACCCATTCCATTCACATTAATAATGACTTTAATCGTTACTAGATCATAACCCGCCCGACTGATCGGGTATTTGTTTTTATGGTATATATAACATTTCAAAATTACAATTTAGTGGTGCCAATTTTACTAAGTAATAGTATATTGTATAAATATTGTATTTCATTATTGTATTGTGTAACAGGGGCGTCTTAAAATATTTTGACCCGTAAACATTTTAGTAATATTTTATAAAGTTTTTTGACTAAATTTGGTGTAAAGTTATATACTAAATAATTTAGTCAAATTTTTAATTTAATTTTTTAATGAAGAATTGGAAGGCTGGTATATCACTGTTAAAAACTTATAAGAATAGTCAATATAAATTATATAAATAAAATATATATTATTCTTGATTTATTCTAAATACATTTAAAACATGAATACATATATGTATAAATAATTTTTAGAAGTAAAATAATATCAATGATAGAAAATCCAAAAACAATAATAATGGTACAATGGACCGCAATAATCTTTAGTATAATAAATAAGCCCATTAAGTTTGTATGATATCTATGTTTCCAATCAAACTTTTAAAATTTTCTTATTCATGTTTCCAAACACTTTATTTTTGTACTTCAGCTTTAATAGTATAGATGTACACTTTTCCAGAATGCTTTATTTATATTTTTACTATAATCGTACTTTTAATATGACTACATTTTTAATTATGAGATGTATTTGGTTGAAGGAAACCACATCAGGTTATTGTAAAGCTTATTTATTATTATCTAGATTGCAAGTATCTACCAATCAAACTTTCCATTTTTGAGCTTTTAGATGGAATAAGTTTAACATGAGGATGATGTTTAGCTCATTGTAGACTTGTAGTCTTTTAGTTTAGTTCATTCTTTATATATCAATTCAATTTTTAAGAGAATCATGTATAACCCATGACATGGAAAAAAAAAGCGAGAGAATACGTTATCTATAAAATATCGCACATCTTAACCAACCAATTAGTTGGACATGGACTCATGGCTGACGATACAAGTCATTACATCTCGATTTGAAATTATATGGTAAACACAACACTACACAAAATGGAACAAGAGCAACAGAAAATTTAAAAGAATCGAATAATTCTTAAACGTAATTAGTTTCTCACATATATATTGTCTGTTCAATGGATGCAGATACTTAAGTCATTCCAAAATTTACGACAATGCATGTGATTCAGTTTTAACATTCAGTCAAATTTTGAAGGGTTTAAAAAAATGATTCCATTTCGAACATTTATTACATCCAAACAACAAACAAGATCATAGTGTATCAGTTGGCAGCCTCTATTAATGTTTCTCTCGTCTTAAAATTCACAACCAAAAGCAAAACACATTAAAACACACACACATATATATATAACATATATATGTATACGTTACTGATTGAAACCTACATATCCATTGTCAGTGTGTGTCTATATAACACTCTCCATATGCTCTCATATTATTCGTCAACTTAAATCCTTTCTCCCCATTCGTCATCTAATCACATCTCTCCCACATAACAATGAATATTAATTATTCTCCACTAGGGTTTCTAATCTCACTCTTCTTCATTGTTACGTTTCTTGCACCACAAGTCAAATCTAGGGCTTTCTACGTCTTTGGTGACTCTCTTGTCGACAATGGAAACAATGATTACCTTATCACCACTGCTCGCGCCGACAACTACCCGTATGGTATCGATTACCCGACCCGTAGACCCACCGGACGTTTCTCTAACGGCCTCAACATCCCCGACATTATCAGTAAGTATAGTTCGAGAAAGGTTATAAGATAATAATATGTTTTTTTAATTATCTCTAACCATGGTTTAATGTTTTTAATCTCTACTAGGTGAGGCTATAGGCATGCCGTCGACTTTGCCGTACCTTAGCCCGCAGCTCACCGGAGAAAATCTTCTTGTCGGTGCTAATTTTGCGTCCGCCGGTATTGGTATCCTTAACGACACTGGAATTCAATTTGTAAGCAACTTCGATAATTCTTAAATTAAATGCAATAAACTATAACAAAAACAATAGGAAAAGCTATGGTCATTTTGGTCTTTAACCATTAATATTTTTGATAATTAGTCTTCTTTGGTTTAAGTCAAACCGGCCCTAGAGTGTTGGAAGTTATAATCATTTTAGTAAAAAGGAAACATAATAAAAAATTTTGGTTTTGTAATTTTTTTTAACACTGATTAATTATACACTACAAATTATGAGAAATATTACATAGCCGACAATTATGAGAAAATTGTGGTTTTGTAATTTAGGAGCCATAAGTTTATGTATATTAATTTCGAAATTTTTAAATGTTTTATTTTGGTACGTCGACTCTGGGTTTAAGGAGCTATTATCGTATTAATTCATTGTAATTCTTGTTTAGTTGCTGCGTTCAACTTGTTCTGAGATTAATTAATTTTTCTTGTTTGGCAGGTAAACATAATTAGAATAACTAAGCAGTTCGAATACTTCCAACAGTACCAGCAACGAGTGAGTGCATTGATCGGACCAGAAGCTACACAACAGCTAGTTAACCAAGCTCTTGTCTTAATAACACTCGGTGGCAACGATTTCGTCAACAACTATTATCTCATTCCTTTCTCTGCCCGCTCTCGCCAGTTCACGTTACCGGACTACGTTGTTTATCTCATTTCCGAATACGGAAAGATCCTTAGGGTAACGACAACTAAAACATAACTTAATCACCTCTTCTACTTTACTTTCACGTGATAATACTGAACTGTAAGTGACATACTGTCATATAGTAATAAATTGATGACTTACACGAAAGTACTAGCTAAGATCTTGGAATCTTGATTCTTGCATTACAAATTAGCTTATTGAATTGTTGGCTCAGTATAGAACATTGCCTTTAATAAGTGACCCCTCAATAATTTATTTCGCTATATCACCATGTTATTAATGACATTATTCTCTTGAAAAGAGGAGAGACATAAATTTTTCTTTTTTTTAAATAATGGGGAAGATTTAATTTCTCTTCTTTAATTATATATATATATATATATAACTGATAATAATTATTTTCTTTCTTCTTTTGTCTGTATTGATAAAGAAACTCTATGAGTTGGGTGCAAGAAGGGTTCTAGTAACCGGAACTGGTGCGATGGGATGTGCACCTGCGGAACTGGCTCAGCATAGCCGCAATGGCGAATGCTATGGTGCTCTGCAAACAGCAGCCGCTTTGTTCAATCCGCAATTAGTTAATTTGATAGCATCAGTCAATGCTGAGATCGGTCAGGACGTTTTCGTAGCAGCCAATGCCTATCAAATGAACATGGATTATCTAACTAATCCAGAACAATTCGGTAATCATAACTCATTTCTCATTAACTTTTTAGTAGTTGTTAATAATAGCTAAATATTAAATAATAGTAGTAGATATTTTGATATATTTCAAAAGGTTTTTAGTTGTTGGTTTTTAGTTAATGAAATAGGTAACAATTCAATCAAAGATTTGACTAGTGAGGTTGACTCAAACTTGTCTAGGATTAATGATATAAGTACATAATTAAGGAGTACTTTTGCCGAGTAGTGATAGTTATTTCTGATTGAATGCGTACGTGAAAATTAATAAATGATCATGACCAGTGAGGCAGTGACCACTATGTAGGACCATGCATCTTTTCCATACATGTTGTTACATTTATGCATGAAATTGACTTCACTTCACATCTCTTTTTAAATAAAAAGATACTATATAGATCTAAGTATTCAATATGTGTGTGTCGGTTTGTATACATAGCAGAATCATTTTATTAAAATTTGTAATAACAGCAACTGTCTGGTCTTTAAATAGTTCAATTTGAAAAGTTTTTTTCCCCTACAATCCAACTCTAAAGTATTATAAAACCTTGGATACCAAAATATTGATGGTAGTTGAAAGCATTTATTTATGTTTGGATCCTATACAAATATATAGTACTCTACATCAATACATATTCTAATAAAGACCTTTGATTTGAATCGTTATATGCATGTATATATGTGTAGGGTTTGTGACATCAAAGGTGGCATGTTGTGGACAAGGACCTTACAATGGCATAGGACTATGCACACCAATCTCGAACTTGTGTCCAAATAGAGATTTATATGCGTTTTGGGATGCGTTTCATCCAACAGAGAAAGCTAATAGGATCATTGTTAATCAGATCCTCACTGGTTCCTCCAAGTATATGCACCCTATGAACCTTAGTACCGTCATGCTCTTGGATTCTTCTAGAATCTAATCTAAGTTAATTTATTTCAATTGAATGTCAAGGCTTGCCTTTTGTAGTTTGCATTGTTGATTAATAACTTTGATCAGCATAATTAAGAGACTTTTCTTGTCGGTGATGTGGTTTGATGTTTCTGCTTGTTGTACCTTGATTAGCTTAGTTTAGTCATTTTTTCATGTATGTGTGCCAATTATCATGTAATATTTGGAGTGATTGTTATATGGTTTTCTGTTCTACTCGAGATTATATTGATTTAACTACGAGATAGATTCGCCATTGTTATAAATCCATGAACCAGAAAAAAAAAATGTATGCATGCTACGATTGATGATATGTGTCTGTACTTTTCGGCAAAATTCGTGTTTGCCATATATGACTGTGGTATTGACCAAAAATAAAATAAAGTATGACTATGGTAATGAATCATTAATATGTGAGTGAGGGAAAAAGTACAAAAGGAGTTTGTTGAGGCATTTTGCAGACACTGAAATGTGAATACCAATAATAATAAGGGAATTGATTTCTGGTTGGTGAAGTGGGTGAAAATTTATGTCCATTGCGTATAAACATATAGTATATTATAATTTATAAAATATAGAATTTTTACATTCCTTCACTATTGACATTTACTCGATGGACCACCCTTATCAATTTCCTCAGCGACATACCATGGATGCCAATTTTTTAAATTTACATTTACATTTCCCTTTCATAACAATAACAAACTTGTATTTTTGTCCAAAACAATAACAAACTTGTATTCAAATACATTTGTTAAGAAAAGGCGCTTGTTGTTTCTACAAATACAATAGGTTGAATTTTATTTACTAGTGAGTCTCCAATCCATTCTATATACTTTTTTTTTTGTAAACATCATCCATCCTATATACTTCTAATCAGTAATTTGGGATATCTTATGAATTATTAGGAACAGAAGTATCACGGTTGTTTCAAAGGCGCTACACGGTTTATAATTCACACATACATATACATTATAGTATTTTATAATTTCTTGCTTCGATCGGGTTTTGGTCGAAACGGAAGTTATGAAAGCATATTTGTGTAAGATAATTTTGCTTTTTTTTTTGACTTATTCTTGGGTTCACCCCCTAGGGTGAACCTCTAGGTTCACCAACCAATAGGATGGTCTTATTTCAAATTTGATATCTTTTAAAAAAGGAAACAAAATCTTGTCAAGTTATATTATGTTTTTAAAATAAAAATAGAAAAATAAATAAAAATATTAATATTTACAAAAAAACGAAAAAAAATCGTTACAAAAATATTTTAACATTATATTATGTTTTAAAATAAAAGATTAAAATAAAATAAAAACAGTAATAATTGCAAAAACAATTTAAAACAAAAAAATATTTTAATATATTTTTAAAATAAAAACATGTGTTTAAAATAAAAAGATAAAAATAGTATAATTGGTTAGTATTAATTTACCCAAGGGTTAAGATTTTTCCAAAGGTTTTATGATTTACCCAAGGGTTTAGGGTTTAGGATTAGGGTTTAGGGTTTAGTATTAGGGTTTGGGGTTTAGGATTAGAGTTTAGGGTTTAGTGTTAAATATTTTTTAAAAAGTTTTTTTCGTTTTTTTAATATTATTCTTTTTATTTATTTTTTGTATTTTTATTTTAAAAACATAATATAACTTAACAATATTTTATTTCCTTTTAAAAAAAATATCAAATATAAAATAACACCACCCTATTGGTTGGTGAACCTAGAGGTTCACTCTAGGGGGTGAACCTAAGAATAACTCTTTTTTTTTCTATATAACTATGCTTTAACACTAAACCGGAGATAACCAATTTGGTCAGGTCAATTTGGAGATCAAGTAAACAAAGAGCCTTTTCATGATTTTCTTCCATTTCGTGTCCTTTCATTTCGCGCAACTTCACTTCACACTCCATCCATGTTCGCGTTCTACTTCTCAAAATAAGTTGGACGCAACTTATAATCTTTCTGGTATCAATTTTAACATTTTGCCACAAACCCTTAATTATTGGTCGTGAGGTTGAATTTACTAATGTTACATATACCATTGTCTTCAATTTATGAAAAACTCCAATAAAACTTTCCATCCTTTTTTAGAAGAAAGTATTGGCATTGTAGAATTCGTGTAAAACGTGAGGAAAAGTCCATCTTTTCATTATATAAAACAAAACAAAAACTGAATACCATATCCCAATCGAATCTTTTTGCACTTTTATTTTTGGGTAAAAATACCTTCGAAATATGTAAGCATTCACAGAAAGGGTAGACTTGTTCTAAAACGTAACAAACGCACCAACGTTGAAATAATAGTCAGCTAATAACCTGATGCATATGTTTTTTTACATATATCAAGTATCATTTAATATTTTTCATCTTCCACGATTGTACAAGACAATTTTCATAATATATTAATTGTTATTTTTATTTTTTGTTTTCTATTTTCAACGCTTGTACGTACAAAACATTTTCATAAGAAATTAATAGCAAAAAAATTAGTCCTAAGAAGCCATTACGAACTCAGCTTATGAATACTGATGTTGACGCATTAAGTTCTATGCTTAATTTGCTTAAGCACACCTTCTATATGCTCTATGAGAATCTTTGTCTTTATATCTTACCACATAGATTTGATAAAGATCTTGTTCACCGTTCAGCACGACCTTTAACCCAACAAACAAAATAATGATTTTATGCTTTTTTTTTTTGCATAAGGCTTTCAAAAAGAATTAACAAGAAAATTCTTTTTTTTGTTAGTTTATTTATTAACAACAAGAAAGAATTCATACGCACAAAGAAAATATATATAAACTCTGATTATGATCTAGGTTAATTAAAGATTTCACATGTGTTTTCTTATGTATTCTTAATATATATTTGTTCAGCACTTTGATTTTATTGTTCTCATATTAGTTTGTTAAAACAACTCGCAAAAATGCAGATTACATTCCAGCAAAATCCATGTAAAAAGATGCTTTTCTTAGTGACGAGAAAATATGCTTTTCCACCTTTTCCAACTATAAATTTTGATCAATGTATAAAGTTCTTAGAACACAATTCACAAGCTTCTTTAGAATCCAAAATCGTAAGCCACTTCTAATCTTTTTCTGATTACATATACGTACATATAGTCAATTATATATACAAACACGAATCCACGGCATGCATGCAAGCTATAATTACAACCTTTTTGTCCAAATGATAAATACAAGCTCACAACACAAAAACATACACATGCTGACATGCATGCGAACACTTGTAAGTTAGCTTCCATGTTTTGTCTTTAATAGTTAGCTTTATTTTTTGTGAAGATTGTTAGATGGCAACAAAATCCATGGGATATATCGAGAAAACCGATTCAACAGAAATTATGAAGAAGAAACTAAACGTGTTGATCGTCGATGATGATCCAATAAACCTTAAACTTCACGAGAAGATCATCAAAGCATTTGGGGGACTTTCTCAGACAGCCAATAACGGTGAGGAGGCAGTGGTCATACACCGTGACGGGGGCGGATCTTTCGACCTTATCCTAATGGATCAAGAAATGCCCGAGAGGGATGGAGTTTCGGTACAATTAATAATCTTAATTTTATGAAATAAACTGATAATTTAACATCCCCGTTAAAATACTTTTTACCTTTTTATGTTATTTTGTTGGTTTTGTCTAGACAACTAAGAAGCTAAGAGAAATGAAAGTGAAGTCAATGATTGTTGGGGTAACGTCACTGGCTGACAATGAAGAGGAGCGTAGGGCTTTCATGGAAGCAGGACTTAACCATTGCTTGGCAAAACCCTTAACCAAGGCCAAGATCCTCCCTCTCATTAACCAACTCATGGATGCTTGATGGATGATTTGTCACTATATATATTCTATAATTATGAAAACACACATAATAACGTGTTCATGTGTGCATGTATGTGTGTGTGTTTTAGAATTTAGGGTTTATGTTTGATTTTTTATCGACCGTGATATATAATTATGTAAGTTGTTATTTAGATTATAAAAGATTAAATAAGGGTTTCCTCTGACCAGAAAAATGTTAAATACGGTTTTCTTTTGCTAAATGTACAATTTCAATTTTATTAAATAAATAGATACTTAGTATACATTCAATCTACAATCTACTAAAAACACATATATTTAACCGATCCACTTTAATCAAAATAACTAGGATACCTATTAAGTAGGGATAATGTATGTAATGTACGTAATTGATGATAGTTGAATATATAATTATAAGAATTATTTTTGGGTTTATCTCATAGGACGAACCTTTAAATTCACCAGATAATATTATTATATTATATAATATTTAATATCTTTCAAAAAAATATTGACAACTTATATTATGTTTTAAAATGAAAAGATAAATAAAGATAAAAATACTAATTGCCACAAAAATGTTTTTAATATTTTTAACATTGTGAGCAAAACACAATATCCTAACCCTAAATCCTAACATTTAAATTTTGGATAAACCCTAAACCATTGAATAAATCATAAACACTAAATACTAATTAAATCCTAAAAACACTAAATCCTTATTCCTAACCCTTAAATCCTTGGATGAATTCTAAACCCTATGGTTTATGATTTACCCTATAGGTTCAGTGTTTTACATTTAGTGTTTTGTATTTAGGGTTTAGTGTTTTATTGACATTGTTAAAATATTTTTAAAAATTCTGTTTTAATTATTATTACTATTTTTATTTATTTTTTCAAGGGTTTAGAAGTTAAGATTAAGAGTTTAGTATTTTAATATTTAGTGTTTAGTGTTTTTTATTTAGAGCTTAGGATTTATCCGAGAGTTTAAGATTTATCTAAGGGTTTAAGATATGGTTTAGGGTTTAGTGTTTTGTGTTTTGATGACAGTGTTAAAAATACTGATTTTTTTTTTTTTTGCAACTACTATACTTTTTTATTTATTTTTACCTTTTTTATTTAAAAAAATAATATAATTGATAATATTTTATTTCTATTTTTAAAAGATATCAAATATGAAATAATTCAATGATATTGGTTAGTGAATCTAGATGTTCATTCTATGGGATAAACCCAAGAATAAGTCTAATTATAACATCAACTGAACTATATATTTGTGTCTGGTTTATGTTTTAGAAAATGATATCTCGCAAATCTAACTGGTCGTTTAGCAGAAAATAAAAATAAATCTAACTGGTTTGTACATTTTTGCCCCCTTTATATTATTTTCCAGAAGTGTTAACTTTTGTTAGAACCACAATATTTGAATGATGTTATTTTCTACTATGTATCAGCTAGATTTTATATTATGTTATATTTAAATTGAGAAATAACCTATATTTTATATTCTTTTAGTTCTAATTACAAATACGAGACACATAACATTTCTTCTTTTTTCTGTTATACGCGCTTACTTCACTTTTTCTATGTCAAAAAGAAGATACAGCATATCTTACTTTGAAAATGATAAGTTTATGCAGAAAGGAGTAAATTCTGATTTCAGCGGCTTATATCATCTTAGATAGATTTGATTACGCATTGGATGGTAGACATTCAATTATATCTATCATAATTATTTTGACGGCTGTTCGGATATCAATCAGATAGCAAAAAAAATCGAAACTTTCGCATTTGGTATTTCTAGCTTTTTAAAACAGTAGAATGAATTCACTAGATTCTTTTATTTTCTCTCGGTTCTTTTAAAACAGTAGAATGAATTTACTAGATCCTTTTGCAGCTAAAACTCGTGAGTCGAAATCTAAAAAGCTTCGGTTATGTCAGTGTTTAAAGTGGATTATATTCTCTCTGTTTGAGTAATTTTTTTGTATTTAGTTTAATCTGTATTCACTTTACAAAGCATCTATGATTCTATATATCTCTGGAAAGTTCAAATTTGCTATTTTAGGCTAACCAATATTTTATTTGACTTTTCGGATGTATTGGTTTTATTCGGTAATGCTTGATTTGCTCTAGAGCTTTTGAACCGAAAACAAAGGATCGGATTGTTGAATATGCCTACTGTTTCCTATACATTTTCTGCATATGCCATATCTTGTTGTGTGAACATTTTCTGTATGCCATATCTTGTCAGATTTTAATTTCAGATAAACAAAATGACTGAAGTTGTGTGTTGTATAAAGTTAGTGTAATACATGCAATAACGAGGTCTTTGTTTTTTTTTCTGTAAGGGAATGGCAAGAAATTAAACTTTTAAAGTAGGACTATAGAAATGAATTATAAATATAACATTATTAGTATCAAAATTACAATAAAAGTAATTTTTAGATTATTTTCGCATAAATAAAATGAAAAATAGAATATATTTATATATATACATACACACTATGTGCATGAATTTCGTATGCTTCTCTCCTGTGTATAATATAATAGTAGATATTATATCATTTAGTCAATATATATATATACATAATATACTATATCTTTTACATTATATATTTTATTGTTTGATAATACATGAAATGTCAAAAAAAAGGATACCAGGCTTGAATGATTTATCTCTTGAATAGTTAATAATAACTGTTAGATTTTGTTACCAAAAAAAACTATGATTTATGGATATGACATACCTATTTTTGTATATCCGGAAACAACGACTTTAATGTTTTGAAGTGTTCTAATTTATTTTTCATAGTTTTTTAAGGTATCATTTTTCCATCTATTTTTTTTATCTAAATAAGAAAGTATAACATGGGTTATCATTAAGCTAATGGAATTTATCCGAAGTGGTCAACTATTTTTTCAAACTATAAGCAATCTGTAAGGTCCAAAGAAGAAATTATTTGCACTACGTCAAAAAGATATCACAAAAATGTTGAACATGCATTTGAAGATCTACAATCCAAGTTTTCTATCAAAAAGGAGCGAGTCACAATTGGAAAAGAGATATTACATGATATAATGACATAATATATTATAATGTATAGCATGATTATTGAGGATGAATCAAGGCATCAATTAGAGATGCAAGACCAACACCAACTGTACAAGTCGAAAGGCAACAAACAAAAATACAAAATTTCAATAATTTTTAACTCGTAATCTACCAATAAAAATAAAGAAACTCAATTATCACTTCAAAATGCACTGATTGATTATATAGGAGCATTATGTAAATAATTTTAATTCATAATCTTTTGCTTTGTTTAAATATTATGAATTTTTTTGTCAACAAATATTATGAACTTATTTGTCAATGTTTTAAACTTTATGTTTTAACTATTTTTATGTATTTTCTATTATAAAATAATTTTTTTTCTTGTTTATAATATTTTTTAGGATGTTCTGTTGTTATATAAATGTTTATACTCTTTATTAACTTATAATAATTGTGAAGACTATAATGCAAAATACAAAACTTTTAAGACACCTTCAAACTTCAAATTTGAAATTGTTTTTGAATGTGATGTTGAGCCCCAAATCATATAATTAGCCCCTGGTTACCTTAGACTTAATGGGCCTTTAAATCTAACTAAGCCCATTACCATATCACCTCGTATAAAAACCTTTACTCTCGCCTCGGAGACCTTTCATTAGGGCATTTTCCTTCTTCTCATATATATAACTTTGGCTGCTGCAAGTGAGCAACCGAATCATAAACCCTAAACCATGGCGACGAAACCAGCTAAAGAATCCGTGCAATGCTTCGGGCGTAAGAAGACAGCCGTCGCCGTCACCCACTGCAGACGCGGCTGCGGTCTTATCAAACTCAACGGCTCCCCGATCGAGCTGTTCCAGCCTGAGATCCTCAGATTCAAGATCTTCGAGCCTGTCCTTCTCCTAGGGAAGCACCGCTTCGCAGGCGTGGACATGAGGATCCGTGTCAAGGGTGGTGGTCACACTTCCCAGGTCTACGCGATTCGTCAGAGTATCGCTAAGGCGCTTGTGGCTTTTTACCAGAAGTACGTTGATGAGCAGTCGAAGAAGGAGGTGAAGGATATTCTGATTAGGTATGATAGGACTCTGCTTGTGGCGGATCCGAGGAGGTGTGAGCCGAAGAAGTTTGGTGGTCGTGGGGCTCGTTCTCGTTTCCAGAAGAGTTACCGTTAAGACAAATCTGGTTTGGGGTTTGTTGTTTGCTAAACCGGAAATGAGTTGTTGAATTGTGAGACGTTAGATTCTCATTTGCGTTTTTTTTATATTATTATCGTTGTTATTGGATAATGGTTACTTCGCTAAAGAACTTATGTTTTTTTTACGATGTCTGCTCGATTACTGTCTTGCTTTGCTTTATTAATTGATTGGTCGGTGAAACTATTTTGGTATTGGTGAAATGATTTGGCTAGGAGTTATAGTTGATCAAGTGATGGAGGATCTTTTTTTATGAAGCTTAGGTTGATGAGACATTGAATCACTCTGCTATAGTGTCTGACAAGTAGTTACATTTTGTTAAATTATGTATTTTTTTCGAGTTTAATGATGAAGATGTATTTTTTGTAGGAAGAATTCAGCCAATTATGTTTTGTAACATGTTTATGTGTTTGTGTTGTAGAGTTCTATTCATGGAACATGGGAGCTTCATTGTTTTTGAAATGAAAAAGAAAACACTAAGTAGTTTTCACAGATCTCTTTTAGAATGGGAATATGTATGTGGAATAATATGTTTATCTTATGATGATTTATCCTTCTCTAACTTTTGTAAAATTTCCTTCTTCAAATGAATTTGAAAGCAATTTTAGTCTGTGATAAGCCTCGTACATACAAGAGAAATAGAGAAACACGATTGTCTGATTGATCCTTACCGTGTAAATGGGTTTCGCATTAAAAATAGAAGACTTAACTAATGCAGGCCCAACTGGCCCATTACTTTAAATATTGTATTACCCAATTAGCCCATTACTTTAAACATTGTATTACCCAATTGGCCCATTACTTTAAACAATTAGTTACCCAGAAAGCAATTAGCAACGACGATGCTTGACTAAATTAACTTCTGAGCGTTCAATTTTGGTTTCAGTGAGCTTCTAGAATACAGAAATGGCCACATTTCACGTTTTGGATCTAACTCTAGCGTCTGAGCATTCGGATTCAGTTTCAGCTTCGGGAATACGCAAAACACCTCCTCTCTCTCGTCGATACAATCGCCGGCCGTCGAAGGAACTCCTGCAAAGCACATTGGTGACTGGTGAGTATATTCGTTAGATTCCGCCTGCATTTTTTAATTTTTTTTTTTTAATTGCGTTGTGTGTTCATTGAGCTTTTCTCTGTGTTATAGGATATAGACAGTATACGCTTTGATGGAAAGTGTCATCGTGTGGCATTAATAGTGTCATTGTATCCGTCTCTGCACCTTTGAAAGTGGATGAGAAACAATCAAATTACATTTCCTTATCCTATCTCTTTGGAGAATAATAAAAAAAAACGAATTAGCATCTTCAGAGATTGTACAGTTTTGAGGTATTGATTCTATTTGCCATGAAACTGCATATCTGTGAAATTAGATAATGATGGAGACTTTGGTTTGATTACTTGCTTCCTTGTAATTTCCATGTTTTGTATCTGGCTGCCTCTTTCTTGTTTTTTTAAAAAAAATATCCGAAACATACTTACTAAATCCGAAATATCTTTTTTCTTAAGGACTCTTATGAGTCTCACGGTTGCGAGTCCTTAGAGGGAGTCTTTAAGAAAGAAATAATTAAATAATCAGTAGACCCCACAAAAAGTTAAGGATTCGATCCTTAAAATCCCTAAATAAGGACTGTTTCTTAGCGAATCCTTACACTATTTGTGGGTCCCAGAACACATAGCTGCCCGCGAATGGTCATCTTTTTTTTCTCTTCTTTTTTTAAAAAAAATCCGAAATATCCTTACCAAATCCGAAATACCCTTTTTCTTAAGCGAGTCTCACGGTTAGGGTTATTGTCAATAAGTTATTGGGATTGTTTGTCATTCAATCTCTCAAGTATTAAATATCATATACTGAAAATGAAATTAGAAGAATTTCTTAATTACCTCTAAGATCGTCTTCATCAACCTTATTAATTAATTGATTTATTTATTTTAAGATTTATCATCACAAATTAAGAAGTGACAATTGTATGATATT
The DNA here is from genome assembly GCA_932364175.1 of Eruca vesicaria subsp. sativa. Taxonomy (NCBI): domain Eukaryota; kingdom Viridiplantae; phylum Streptophyta; class Magnoliopsida; order Brassicales; family Brassicaceae; genus Eruca; species Eruca vesicaria. Next base: position 57,614 of record CAKOAT010742932.1, on the reverse strand, counting down.
GTCATCTACCTTATTTAATTTTCAGTTTTTTTTATTTCACTCTAATTCTTAATTCAAGCAGGATTTGGTTTAAATTTTTAAGTATAAGTATTTTCTCTCGCTTTAGGTACAAAGTTAAAAAAATTCACTTATGTACCATGATTATTAAAATACAAATATTTTATTAATATTTATGTGGGTAAACAAATTCTAAATTCTGAAATAAATCTCACACATATACAAAAATAATCCTAAAATATAAAACAATTTATTATTTTTATGTCCTTTGTAAAATTAAAACATCAAAAAAATATGTGCTTATTAAATATAAATACTAATCAAAACTTTTATGGAAAAATGAATTCTTAATTTCTAAAGAAATCTCACACAACATATGCAAAAAATCATAAAACTATAAAATGATTCAAGACCAAAACAATTTATGAATTTTTATGTCCTTTCTCTATTAAATATTATAAGATATATGTAATGATTCAAGACCAAAACACACAAAGTGAAAATTTATAGAAAAAAAATATTTTCTCTCGCTTTAGGTACAAAATTAAAAAAAAATTCACTTATATGCCATGATTATTAAAATACAAATATTTTTTAATATTTACGTGGGTAAACAAATTCTAAATTCTGAAATAAATCTCACACATATACAAAATAATCCTAAAATATAAAACAATTTATTATTTTGTATGTCCTTTGTAAAATTAAAACATCAAAGAAAATCTGTACTTATTAAATGTAAATTCTAATGAAAACTTTTATGGAAAAATGAATTCTTAATTTGTAAAGAAATCTCACACAACATATGCAAAAAATCCTAAAACTATAAAATGGATTATTATTTTTATATTTTATAGATATTAAAACATCAAATAAAAGTCGTGCAACCCATATCTAGTTTTCTATAAATTTTGTCTTTGTGTGTATTGATCTTGATTAATCATTACAGATATCTTATAACAATTATTAGAGAAAAACACAAAGAAAAATAATGGAGAGAACTGATATCTCAGAACTTCCTGAAGATATACTGAAAGAAATTATGGTACGTGTGCCTCTTGAATCTTTGGTTGATCAATGCATCTGTGTCTGCAAGAAATGGAGATCAACAATCCGTGGAGAAGAATTCAAAAAGCTTTACTGGGCCCAATCCATTACAAGACCTCGCTTGCTCTTCGATTACATTCGGACGTTCGCCCAACACTCAGATTATTTGTTACAGTCTGTTTATCAACAAGAGGAACCGTTGTTGTCGTCTGCTCTAAAAAAGATGATTATCTCTTCAGCACGAGAGTATAAAATGTTTTGTGCACCCCAACGAGGTTTGGTCTGTCTTGGATATGAAACAAAGTTTGTGCTATGCAACCCGGCCACCAACAAGTTTAAGGCTTTACCGGAATGCAAAAGGCTTCGACCAGAAAGAGAGTCGAAAATAATTTGTTTCTTCGGATACGATGAAGTTACAAAAGTATTCACATTTTTAATCTCGGAAACTGATTATCGTTGTACACGTAAATTTTCGCATAACTATAAGCCATTAATGCGACAACAAGTTTTCACGGTTGAGCTAGCCGAGCTCAACGAGAATATCAAAGAAAAACCTTGGAGAGTGATCAAATGTGAGCATAATCATGTCCCAGTTACTAAATCACTATGTCTGAAGGGAGTTTTATACTATGGAGCTAAGTCCCTTGTGGAGATGGATAAATCTATGATAATAAGCTTCGACATGAGGTCTGAGGTGTTCACAATTATAGACATGCCTAAAGGAGTAAAACTTGCGGACTTTGATGATAGATTGGTGAACTATAACGGGGAAGTTTGCTTAGTGAAAGACTCAGGGGATGTGAATCATGTGATGGAGGACGGCACTAGAGTGTATGAGATTTATGTTAAAGATGAAAATGCAATAAGAAAATGGAGGGAAGAGCCGGTTGTGATTCCTTGTTTGGGAGATGCTGTTCGGAATGTGAGGTTTTGTTGCGCAGGTACCATTAATGGAGCAACAGGGGAGCTTATACTTGTTTTCGCAACGGAGTTGGGGGCGCCCTGGAAAGAAACAACTCCTTTTGTGTTGTATTACGACACAGCCACACGTAAGGTGAGATTGTTTAAGGTCGAAGGAGGAGTGGATGAGGATTTATATTCCTCTGGTCGAACCTTTGTGAATCATTGTGATAGTCTTTTGCTTTCGTAATCCAAGAAACTGGCTGGTTCTTCAGTTCCTCAATTCATCATAATAATAATATAGCACTAGTATTATTGTCAATGAGTCTCTCAAGTAGTACTATAGTCTATAGCTAAGTAAGTCTTATTGGGTCTGTTATTTAATGTTTGCTTTATCATAAGAAATAATGTTCTATATTAGTTTCATACTTTTTTTATTCATATGCTCTTGCATTGGCCCCCCAAACAAGTAGGTTACCATTCATTAACATTTTCAACTCAGTATCTCATACAAAGATTGCCCTTTGATGAAACAGAGTTATACAACTCGTTGGGGATAGCCTCACTTAGTTAAACCAAAGAGTTGTAAACCTTATCAAATACAGTAGAACCTCTATATATTAATACTCGATAAATTAATAATTTCTAGAAATTAATAAATTTCACCAGTCCCAATTTGGGTCGGTGTAAAATATGACATAAATTGATAAAATAATAAGATAATAGTATTTTTAAAATTATCATGTAAATATATGATCCCATTAAAATCATAAATTAATAATCTAGATATATATTAAATTTTATATAAGTGCAATCTAACATTATATTTTTTGTTTATATTTACTAAAAAATACTTTTATTTTTGTAAACATTTCAATATATTTTGATTATATTTTGCTAGGGGATAAAAATACTTTTATTTTTTAAACATTTCAATATATTTTGATAATATTTAGTTAAATTATATCGAATTTAGTCAAAATATATCAAAATCAAATATTTTTGTATTTTATAAAGAAAATGGGCCTGGCTTAGATTTAATGGGCTTAACATTGGGCACATCAAAACGTGGAATTAAAAACGTCTTGTCTTCGCATCAAATCAGCTTCTGCCTGTAAACTTACTGTGAGATTGTTTAAGATCGACGGAGTGGATGAGATTCCATATTTCTTTGCTCTAACCTTTGTCAATCATTGTGATAGTCTTTTGCTTACGTAATTCAGAAACTGGTTCTTCAGTTCCTCAAATAATATAATATGATATAGCAGTATGTAGTATTATTCGGGTTACTGTCAATAAGTTATTGGGATTGTTTGTCATTCAGTCTCTCAAGTATAGCTAAGTTTTATTGGGTTATTGTCAATAAGTTATTGGGATTGTTTGTTATTTAATATTTGCTTTATCATAAGGAGTAATGTTATATATCAGTTTCATACGTACCTTTATATGCTCTTGCATTGGATCAATCAAGTATGTAACTTTTCGTTAACATTTTAACTCTGTTTCTCATACTAAGGTAGCCCTTTGATGAAGCAACTCTTTGGAGGTAGCCTCTCTTAAACCAAAAAGAGTTGTTAAACTTATCAAATACTAATAGAGGAGAAACTAAGCCATATGTGCTTGCATGCACCCAATTAAAGACAGTCCTCTATACAGCAGTTGAATTGAATTGTTAAACTGTTTCACTATTTTTTTTTTTTTGAATAAAGCAGTTGTTCTTAAGAAGATAGAAACTAAGAACTCATGTATTCTTCTCTTGAATTGAGATAGAAACGTTTAACTTATTAGTATAATATGTATTCATATGGGTTCACACAGTATTTATTCTCTGATTTTTACACACAACAAAAAAATGTTTTCTTGTCCATTCTTTACAGTTAACAATATACATAAACATACATATAAAAAAGTGGGGCCCCTTAATAATGGGGGTCCCATACCTGGCCACATGTGCTTGCATGATCCGAATTCATATTTCTTGAGGGTAATACATTGATCCGAAGTCCATCTTCTCTATTAAAAGAGAAGTACCATTTATATCTACTACAAAAAATCATATTGGACCATCTTATTAATATGACATATTTAATTATTTATAATAATCAATCAAATATATATAATTGGAGGAATATTTTAAGATATTAGTAATAAATTTGTTGAGAAAATATCTAACAAGATCTTACTAAGAAGTTTAAATATTTTTTTAGAAAATATGCATTATTAAATTTCATGATTAATATATATAAATATCTATATTAATGTTAATTAAAAATAACATTTTTTATATTTTATAATTTAGTTATATTCTATATTATATTAAAAATTTCTTATATTCAAATAAATAAATAAATATCACTCACTTTTAAAACATATTAAAGTTTTTAAATCATATAATATTTTTATACAAAAAAAATTAACATATATTTTTCTAACTCACAACAAATACATTATATAAAAAATTATATATGAATATATTTTTTATTTTAAAACTCACAATAATATATTATATAAAAATAACTAAAATTATAAGATTATACAATATATAACAATAGAATGTAAATCATATATATTTGAAAGGTTTTGTTATATTTTTATAAAATGAAAAAGACCTGCACGGATGTGCGGGTTCAAAATCTAGTTTTCTTTTTAAACTACATGTCTGACGTCATTAAAAAAATGGGCCTGGCTTAAATTTAATGGGCTTAACATTAAACGTGGAATAAAAAAACGTCTTGTTTTCGCATCAAATCAGCTTCTGCCTGTAAACTTGGCCGTCGCCGGATGGATCGACCACCGTCGTTTCCTAACTACCTAAACCCTAATCCAAATTTCTTCCACCCTCCACCTCCGCCACCGATTCGCGACCTCTCCGCTACACTCTCCTCTCTACAGTCTCTACTATCGGAATCCCAACGCACATTAGCTTCCCTCTCGCAAAATCTATCTTCTCTTCTCCACAAGGACGGTTTCGTTCAATGTCCTTTCGATCCTAACCACCAAATGCCACCGGAAGCTCTCTTCCTCCACTCACTCCATTGCCATAACCCCCTCGATCTCACTCCCTTCCTTGAATCATTCAGTAGCTACAGAAACACGCTCGAATTACCGATAAAGCCAGAGCTGAATAACGTCGATGACCTCTGTTTCTCCTTAGATGACGTCACAGACTTCGGGAACAACTTCTTCTACAACGATTGCCCTGCCGTTGTTAACTTCTCTGAGTTTAACAGTAAAACGCGGCGTTTTACACTTCCTAGTGTTCTCCTTCTCTCTGTTGAATGCAGCGAGTTTGTTGGTTCTTCTTGTGTGGTGGACAGATAACTCTGTAGCGTAGCTAAGCTTGGCGTTATGAAGAACGGAACTAATCAGGTTAATACTAAACTATACAGTCGAGTTTGTTTATTTCTTTATCTCCTTTTTTTTTTTTTTGCAGTGGAGAACAACAGATTTGTGTAGTATTTCATGGTGTATATAGTGTACAAGATTTTCAGCTGCTGCGTGTGAATTTAGTTTGAGAAAACTTTTATGTATTGCCGCCGTTCACTAAAACTGATCGGATTGCTGTAAATGTTGATTTTGTTAGTCACATGCCCTCTTTAGGCTCTCTTGAAGAAAAAACAAAAGTAGATTGTTCAGTCGTGACTTTTGCAACTTCAATTATGAGGTATTGTTGTTCTCTTTGCCAATTGCCATGAAACTGCATATATGTGGAGTTGGATTTTGATTTGGTTACTTGCTTCCGTGTAATTCTCTTGTCTTTTTCCTTCCTGTAGTAGACTAACGACAATATGGATTTCGGGTTATAGACTTATAGCTTCTTAATTTTTTTCTGCAAACATAGCTTTTTCTTTTATTATCCATTGAAGTAGTTTTCGTTGTCTTAAATTAACTAAGATGAATGGAAATCATTTGAAACCAAGTAATGTTAAAGACATTTTTATTGAAACTAACATGTATATGAGTCTGTGGAGACATATAAACAATGGTGGATCCTTAACATGATTGGAACATCAATTTGTCAGTCAACAATTTGACCTTAAAGTCATGTGTTTCCCCAGTTGTCTTAGTCTACAGCTCCTTCCACGAATTTTCCTGATTGTAATAAAAGACTTTGATGGAGTTCATACTTTTCTTCTATAAGTGGGTTACTACGTTGATAATACATTTGTGTCCATAAAACTCTTTTGTTCTTTTTTTCATCTCTGATGGTTGTTTCTGCTTTGCCTCGCTATTGTAAACACCATTTCTTTCCGAGCTTCCACGGGAAAGATGTCCGTAGAGGCTTTCTCAGCTGCTTGCTGAAGGAGTTCAAAGAGAAAGGTATCGACGTCTTCATAGACAATGACATAGAGAGGAGCAAGTTGATTGGTCCCAAGCTTACAGAAGCTCTAAGAGGATCGTTAATTGTAATTGTCTTGATCTCGAAGAACTACGCGTCATCAACATGGTGTCTGAACGAGTTAGTGGAGATTATGAAGTGCAGAGATGAAGATGCGCAGATGGTTGAAGTGATATTCTATGAAGTGGATCCAACTGACGTGAAAAAGCAGAAGGGAGACTTCGGAGCTGTCTTTGATAAAACTTGTGCAGAGAAATCAACGGAAGAAGTTGAGAGATGGAGAGAAGCTTTGCAGAATGTGGCTCAGATCGCTGGTTACCATACAGTTAACTAGTAAGTCCTTTCGATTTCCACTTGATTGATTGGTCCTAATCTTTTTAACACATCTCATTGTATATATATCTGGTAAACACTAGCGAGGGAGTGAGATAGGATCATTAATTATATACTTTTCGAGATAAGTTTGTTTAGATCTGGGAAGATGATAGAAATTGGGCATTATCAAGTGAATTTTCATTGTACTGTTGATATATTTTTCATGTATGTGTCATTTATTTCCTTACTTTTTGAAACTAATCTCTTTTTCTTTCAGTGATGATGATGCAGTCATGATTGAAACAATTGTTACCGATATTTCGAACAAGTTCAACGATTGTACAACATCAAATGATTCCAACAGCTTGGTTGGGATTGGAACTCATATCAGGGAGATAGAGTCATTGTTGTCCCTAGGATCCGATGAAGTCCGGATGGTTGGTATCTGGGGTCCTGCTGGAATTGGTAAGACGACCATCGCCAGAGCTTTATATAAAGAGCTCTCTAGTAAGTTTACACATGCTGCTTTTATTGAGAGTATAGAAGGAAAGTTTGAGCAAAACTATCGAGACGCGCACGCCTTCAAGTTGCATTTACAAGAACGACTTTTGTCTAAGACCTTAAATCAGAAAGATCTAAAAGTAAATCATCTGGGAGTGGCAAAAGCAAGACTGGAGAACAAGAAGGTGCTTATCGTTCTTGATGATGTGGAGGAGTTAAAGCAGCTAGAAGCCATGACTGACCAAACTTGCTGGTTTGGGCCTCAAAGTAGGATTATCATCACGACAAAGGATAAAAAGCTTTTGGTAGCACATGAGATCAACCATATTTACCATGTGGATTTTCCATCTACATCTGAAGCACTTGAAATTCTCTGTCTGTCTGCTTTTCGTCAAAATGCACCGTCATATGGGTTTGAGGGCATGTGCATAGAAGTTACACAGCTCGCAGGTCATCTTCCTTTAGGTCTACGTGTTTTTGGCGCATATCTGCGAGGAATGTCCAGAGATCAGTGGATAAATGCATTGCCTCGACTTAGGACGAGTCTTGATGGGGAGATTGGGAAAGTATTAAGGTTCAGCTATGATGCTTTATGCGAGGAAGATCAAGAATTGTTTCTTCATATAGCATGTTTTTTCAAAGATGGGTGCATTAATGACGTGGTGGACTGTCTTGCGGAGAGTCGTTTGAACGTCAAACACGGGCTCCAAGTGTTGTTCGATAAATGTTTCATATCTAAAGACGAATGGGGATTGTTGGTGGTTCATAATTTGCTGGAGCAATTGGCCAAAGAAATTGTTCGTAAACAGTCTGTTTCTGATCCTGGGAAACGTCAGTTCTTAGTTGATGCTCAGGACATTTGTGATGTACTCGAGGAAAATGCTGTAAGTTTTGAGATAAACTGTATCCAGTCTTTTCTTGCGACTATTTTCGATCATTTGTAGCTAATTGAAGTTCTTTCAGGGCACTGAAACTATTAGAGGAATAGATTTTGACCTTTCGGAGGACAGGGGAGAACTAATCATTGACGAGCGAGCCTTTGAAGGGATGTCTAGGCTCCAGTTCTTAAGATTCCAGAAACGTGGTTTGTATTACAACACCACAATTCTCCTACCCCAGGGTCTGAAGTTTAGAGCTCGTAAACTTAGATTTCTTGAATGGGATCAGTTTCCGCTGACATGTTTTCCTCGTGAGTTTCAACCGCGACGTCTTGTCAAACTTATGATGGAGCACAGCAAGCTTGAAAAGCTGTGGGAAGGAACTATTGTAAGTAGTTTTTTATGTGATTTTACCATTTAATTTCTTTGCTTTTCATGTTATAAACGCAGTTCAGGCTTAATTTATACTACGTGCAGCCTCTCCCATGTCTGAAGTTGATAGAGCTGTCTAGTTCCGACTACCTCAAAGAACTTCCGGATCTATCTAATGCCACTAATCTCAAGGTACTGAGTGCTGGTTTTTGCTCAAGTCTGTCGGAGATCTCCTCTATTGGGAAGTCCACTAGTCTCGAGGAGTTGCATCTCGCTGGTTGCTCTGAGTTGATTGTGATCCCCTCTTCCATTGGGAACGCTATTAATCTCAAGACGTTGGATGTCCAGGTGTGCCAGGGTCTGGTTGAACTCCCTTCCTCTATTTGGAGCCTTAAGAAGTTAAAGAAACTGTTAATTGCAGGATGCCCAAAGCTAAACCATTTGGGGTCACAGTTGAGAAGCTTTCCTGATATTTCCGGAAACATTACAGAATTTGATATGAGTAACACAGCGATAGGAGAATTTCCTTCATCAATCATGGCTTTTTCGTGTCTTCGTAAACTCTCAACAATGACGGCCGAAAGTCTCAGGGTGTTTCCAGATGTTCCTGACACCATCGAAGTGTTACAATTGCACAATGCGGGAATAGAAGAAATTCCTCCATCGATTCATAATCTCACACGTCTCACTAAACTAAGCATGCCTCGCTGCAAGAAGCTAAAGGTCCTTCCAACCAAGGTTAACCTGCGATCTCTCTCTTCACTTGATCTCAGTTCTTGCACACAATTGAGAACGTTTCCAGAGATATCTAGAAGCATTAGATATCTGAATCTGAGCGATACTGCTATAGAAGAAGTCCCTTCATCCTTATGGTCTTGGTCCCATCTTCTTGAATTGAACTTGGAAGATTGCCGCAGCCTTCGGGTGTTCCATAGTTTTCGTGACAACATTGAAGAGTTGGACTCGGACCTGAGCGATACGGGAAGAGATTTCTCACGTGGTGATTCGGAGACTGTTCTACCGTTACGTATAAACCTCAAAGGGTGTAAGAGTCTTGTGTCATTGCCCCACATTCCGTATTCCGTTTCACTCCTTAATGCATCTAATTGTGAGTCGCTGAAGATAATAGATGGCTTCTTTACCAATCCAGAGAGATGTCTCAGCTTTGCTAATTGTTCCAAGCTAAGTGAAGCAGCAAGAGAACTCATCGAGGTATCGGATTGCAAGTTTGCGCTCTTACCTGGTGGAGAACTGCCTGCAGACTTTGATCACCGATCAAGAGAGGGTTTACTAACTGTCAACTTGTGTCAGAGCCCTCTTCCTTTATTCTTCAGATTTAAAGCTTGCCTTTTGCTGCTACATGGGCACTATATAGAGGACAATGATGCCATTTGGTATGATTGGTATGATAAGGAAGATGAAGGGATGGGTGCCAAGAGGCTTTTCTGTGACATATCGTACGTTCAGAATGGCGTCTATGCTGGACATGGATCATGCAGTTACCAGCTACCCGCAATACTTGGATCTAAGGAGCATCTGTATTTCTTGGAATCTTCCATTTCACTAAACCTTCCTGAAACAGATGTGAATTTCAGCGAGCTTCATTTCGAGTTCAATGTCGCTGGTACATACTGGGATGTAAAAGACTTTGCTGTAAAGCTCTGGGATAACTCTGATGTTCATGATGACCATGGAGGCTGTGAAGATATTTACAACGAAGCTGAGTACAAAGAATCTGCAGACATAGAACTTACATGCAGGAACATTGTGAAGAAGAAACAATTTTGCAGTAACTAGAATTAATTTGGATTCTGACAATGTTCGTGATATTAACCAAATCAGGTTATATTTATATATATATGGACATTTTGTAAATAGTTGCAAAACTTGAAATATTTAATGTTGTATAATTATAAATATTCCATTATTTATATTTTAGTGTAATATAAGTTTATTAAAGGTATAATAATTAAAAAACATGTTAATGTATTTATAAGTATAAAAAATAATAATAATAAAAAATTTAATGAAAAAGTGTAATAATTTTAGTAGCATATATAATTTTAAAAGTGTAATAATTTTTTTAAAAAAATACTTTAATCTGGTAGTTAATATGTCTATTTTAAAGAGTGATAAGACACGGGTTCAATATCTGAAATGAACATAGTTTTTAAATAAATAATGAAATCAAAACAGACAAGTTTGTTTAGGCAAGTTTTTAAAGTTCAGATCGTATTTTTGAATTGTAATGTAGTTCGGGTTGTATTTTTTCATTGGCAGATTGAAATTATTTGGGTTTTAATAGGCACTGAGAATATGGGCCTGACGTTAAAGATAAATGGGCCTAACTAAATGGGCTTAACATTCGGCACATTAAACGTGAAATAAAAAATGTCTTGTCTTCGCATCAAATCAGCTTCTGCCTATAAACTTGGCCGTCGCCGGATGGATCGACCACCGTCGTTTCCTAACTACCTAAACCCTAATCCAAACTTCTTCCACCCTCCTCCTCTACAAACTCCCAACACTTACTCCATCCCTCCACCTCCGCCACCGATTCGCGACCTCTCCGCTACACTCTCCTCTCTACACTCTCTACTATCTGAATCTCAACGCACATTAGCTTCCCTCTCGCAAAATCTATCTTCTCTTCTCCACAAGGACGGTTTCGTTCAATGTCCTTTCGATCCTAACCACCAAATGCCACCGGAAGCTCTCTTCCTCCACTCACTCCATTGCCCTAACCCCCTCGATCTCACTCCCTTCCTTGAATCATTCAGTAGCTACAGAAACACGCTCGAATTAACGGTAAAGCCAGAGCTGAATAACGTCGGCGATGATGGTGATGACGATCTCTGTTTCTCCTTAGATGACGTCACAGACTTCGGGAACAACTTCTTCTACAACGATTGCCCTGCCGTTGTTAATTTCTCTGAGTTTAACAGTAAAACGCGGCGTTTTACACTTCCTAGTGTTATACTTCTATCTGTTGAATGCGGAGAGTTTGTTGGTTCTTCTGTTTTGGAGATCTTACCGTCTGATGTTTGGGTGATAAGAAGTGAGATTGGGAGATGGAGAGATTATCCTACTTCGTATTCTTATAATGTTCTTTGTTCGATTCTTGGTTCAGAAGAGGTTGTAATGAGTGAGTTAATGACGTGGATTCTTGTGAATTCGACGAGATACGGTGTTATAATCGATACATACATGAGGGATCATGTTTTCTTGCTGTTCAAGTTGTGTATGAGAGCGGTTGTTAAGGAGGCTAAAGGGTTTATGAGAGAGTATGATGGTGATGTTGGGGGTGAGGAGAGGTGTAAGAGTAGAAGGTTTGTGTGTCCAGTTTTGTTTCGAGTGTTGGCTTGGTTAGCTTCTCAGCTTGGTGTGTTGTATGGAGAAGGGAACGGGAAGTTTTTTGCTCTGGAGATGTTGAAACAGTGTATTGAAGTATCTGCCTCTCGAATTGTGTTGTTTCGGTCGCCTGAATCTTCTGGTGTTGTCGAGGATTTGGATGAGGATGTGAAGATTGGGAAAGCTTTGGATAGTGGTCAGGTGATATCTGTGTCTCGTGTGGCAGCAGCTGTTGCGGCGTTGTATGAAAGATCGATGCTTGAAGGAAAAATAAGAGCAATTCGATATGCACAACCACTAAATAGATATCAGCGGTAGGTTTTTAAATATTTGAAGGGATATTCTCTGTTTTTCCAGCTTGATTCTATGTCCATCTCAGAGTTTCTATATCTGTAGTGTTTTAAGTTACATATCGTGTTTGGATCTGAGTTTGATTCCTCATGGTATGTACAGGGTGGCTGAGCTTGGTGTTATGACAGCTAAAGCTGATGAGGAACGGAAGGGACGTCCTAGCTACCGACCTATTATTGATCATGATGGTCTTCCCAGACAACGCTCATCAAATCAGGTTATTACTGAACTAAAGTAATAACTGTTGTATAACATGAATGAAACAAAGATTACTCAAAGGTGTTTTTTGCTAGGATATGAATAAAATGAAGACAAGAGAAGAGCTTTTAGCTGAAGAGAGGGATTACAAGCGTCGAAGAATGTCCTACCGCGGTAAAAAGGTGAAACGAACGCCTCTACAGGTATGTAATCTCTTCCTTTTCCGTGCTTATGATGATCACAATTTTTAGTGTTGTGAATGTTTTGCTGCACAATGGTCAATAATGCATATTGAATTTCTAGAATGTTTATGGCTCTACCATGTCCTGTTGAGGCATTTCGCAGATGTTTCTAAAATCATACGTTCATTTACGACCATAATACATTCAATTATTAAGTGAGTTTTCTCCATCTTTTGCCTTGTAGGTGTTACGGGATATGATAGAAGGATTTACAGAAGAAGTTAAGCTAGCAGGAGGTATTGGATGTTTTGAGAAGGGAATGCCATTACACTCCTCGTCTTCTATAGGCAAAGATCGGAAGGAAAGTGACCTTGGATACAATTCTGTATCAACAACATTGACAGACGCATCACCAAGATCCTATAAGCAACGGAAAGGAGAGAAGGGAATACCATTACACTCATCTTCTAAAAGCAGGGATCAGAAAGAAATTGACTCTGGATACAATTCTGTATCAACGACATTAACAGACGCATCACCAAGATCCTATAAGCAACGGAAGGGAGAGAATAGTGAACATCCTATGGAGAGTAGAATCAATACAGATAAAAGAAAGGGGTATGAGGAATGTGATTCAGGCAGCTCAGAGAGACAACAGAGTCACAGATCACACAAGCGCAGTGATGGAAGAGATGATGAATTCACAAGGACCAAAAGACATAGCCACGAAAGGGAGCCTTATCATCAAAACCACAGATCGTCTCGTGAAAAGAGTTCTTCAGATTACAAAACCAAAAGGGATGATCGTTACGACAGCCGCCGCAGTCGAGAACCTAGGAAACAGAACTCGTTTGAAGATAGATACAATCCATTAGAAAGAGATTGAAGTTAAAAGAAGGTTGGTCCGACATTGAGACGGTCATGCAGTAAAACTTTGCACGGAGCATCGGCAGTATCCTCTTTTGTATCCTTTACCATGATTTTTACATTAAAAACAATACTTTGTTTGTATTCAGTTTTTAACGTTTTTTATGAAAATACATGGGCATTAGGTCACGTGTGACACAAGAAAGGAAAGTATGTTTTTAAGAAACCAAAGACATGACCCTTTTGAAACTCCGGGGACGAAGACGAGTACCAGAGCCATTACTCATCTCAGAAGAACCGTCAAAGGCTAACCCTTTACCGCTGAAACACAAATACCTGTTCACAAAAGATCTCTGTTTCTTCATAGCAGGTGTTTTCCTCTCTAGTTCACAAGAAACCGTCTGAAACGGCGATGAACAAGCAGACGACGGAGCTCCAGAGTAATCAGAAGCCACCGGAGGCGAAAACACAAACCTCGGTGACTCCTGAACCACCACTCCTTTCATTAACCCTTCTGTGAACTTCAACCTCACTGATAAGCTCGGGAGATCACCGCTCTCTGTTCTCAGGGGAAACGCTCTTCCTCTGTTTCCTATCTCAGAGGGCGACCTTGATCTTGAATACATCTCTCTGAGTGGCACACGACGGTTGTTACCATCTCCTGAGAAACGGCGATGTTCTTCTGTTTCTTCCTTCTTAGCCCACCGTAACAGAAGCTTGAGACGAGCTCCTGTACCGCGTTTGCGTTTTGAATGCGTCGAGATTTCGGTTGAACACTCACTGATTCCGTCTAAACTCTCTCTGTCTGGACTCATTTCAGCGTTTGAGGCGGTATGATGATCCCTTCTCGCCGCAGTGAACAGAAAAATCTCAGAATCAGATATCTCAAACGCAGTTCCTGGACTACCACAGAATCCATAACGCTCTTCTCGAAACGGTATAATCTTCTCACCGCAGCCGTTTGAACTCCCACCCGCGGATTTAAGCCGTTTGATTAATAAATCAGAAACCGCTGTTCTCGGCGTTTGGCGTTCAAGCAAATCAACAGGAGTCATCCCATCTACATCAACAACGTTGAGATCAACTCCGGGGACTCTCAACAGAATCTCAACGACGTCATGTCTAACGGTGTTAAGAACATCCATCACCGCTAAATGAACCACGGTTCTTCCGTTAACGTTTCTAACGTTGACAATCTCAGAAAAGTCAACGGAGAAGCTTCCTCCTCCTGAGATCAACTTCTTCAGAAGCTCCATCTGCCTGTCTAACCGCTTAAACCCGGAAGCTGCGAAACCAGACACGACCATGTGAAGACACGTGTCACCTTCATTGTTAACAGCTGAGATCAACGGTGGAGATTCGTTTATAAGAGCCTCCATTACAGCTAAGTGTCCCTTGTATGCAGCTATATGTAAAGCTGTGTTTCCATGGCTGTCTTTAATCGCCATGATTGAATCATACTTCGTTATAAGATACTTCACCACCTACATTATAATTTATACCCAAAGTTTAATATGTGAATTAATATGTATATTTAAAGAATTATTTGATGTTGTATTCTTACTTTGATTTGACCTCTGCAAGAAGCAGAGTGCAAGAGAGTAGAACCATGAGCATCTCTGAGTCCTAAAACGGCGTCGTATTTTCCCGAGTTTAAAAACTCTTCTAAAATCGCCACGTGTCCGCCTCTAGCAGCACTGTGGACCCCTCTTTTAACCATCTCTTCCTTCACTATTAACTGCCTCTCCGTTAGTTTCCCGCCGTCTATTTCCTCAACGCCGGCGATATCAGCCGGTAACAAAGCGAAATCCAGCACGAGCCTAAAAACGTCGTCGTTTCCACCTCTCGCCGCCGCGTATAAAACATCCGTCACGCCGTACTCTCCTTCTCCGAAGACCAGAAGCGGATCTCTCTCGAGAAGCTTCTTAACGAACCCCAAATCTCCGGCGGAGGCGGCGGTGTATAGCAGCCAGCCACCGTAACCAGCTCTGATGAGCGAGTTATCTCCGTTTCCGATCTCGCACTCCTCCAACAGCCTCCTCGCGACGCGGGAGCGGTTTAGCGCCACGTGGGAAGAGGAGGAGTTATCTCCGCCGTCTCCGTCGTCCCAGACGGTTTCGAGGCGGCGGATGCGGCGGAGGGAGGTGAGTTTGACGAGGAGGTTTGTGTCGTGGTGGAGCAGTTCGATTACGACGTCGTAGAGGCCGTTAGCTGCGGCGCAGTCGATTGGTGAAGCGTACCACCATTGGTCTCCTGTGCTCTCCCAACGGAGAGGAAATATCGGTGGTGGCATGGCCGTTTCCCGGTTTAGTTTAATGAAAACCGGTTCTCTTATTTGTAAACCGAAACCAATGGAGTTTAATGAAAACAGAGCATATGTATAGGAGAGGAGACTTCAAGAAAACAGAGATTAGGAAAGATCAATATGAATGGTTAGAAATGAATGGAGACTTTCTACAAGGAGATGAAGCAGAAGAGAACAAAAATGAGAAGCCTTGAGGATTGTGTTGTTGTGGCGAAGACAGACACTTTTGTATGTTTTCACCAGAAAAAAAAAAAAGAATTATTTGATAGGCATCGAAAATATATTAGATTCCATTCCCGTGAGTGGACCATATCTTTACCTGATTTATCTTTTGTATATATGAGTATACCATCATGAAAAGGTTAGTAGTTAGTACAGTATATTCCAAATCTTCTGTAAAAGCTGTTGATTTTCCAGAAGAAATATAGTAAAAGAATTTTACACTGCTGCAGGAAATTTTCGTTTTGCATTTTAACTAGTATACATAACAGAATCGTGCTTTGTTAACTGTTAGTCATTTTTTTATAATTATTATAAGAATTTGAATAAGAACTTTTATAGAGAGGAAGTGTTAATTGAATGATGTTTCATGTAATTAGGCGCGTCACTCGTTTTGGTTGAAACCAGCCTGTTGAGATATTAATATACTTGATTTACAATAAAACAACATGTGGTTCTTAACAATTCTAAATTTTGATAGAAACAAGAAAATGCCCAATTGTGATGGCTTAAACCTCAAGGGCCCTATAAATAATATCATAGTCAATAATTCAATAAATGTGCATTATGATTTGTAGTTAAAGCATAACAATCATTATTATGGGATTGGAGAAGACTATTTCATCTTTATCTTTATAAGGAAAAAAGCCAAACAAAATATATATTTTGTTTTGGGTAATAGTACTAGTATGGATCTACCTTTCTGTCGGTGTGGAGTGTGGACGCATCCAAATGCACATGTATGTGTCTAAACTCAATGCTTATTTTTCCTTGGATCCCACTCCCATAAACTCTCGATGTGGTGAATCCTGGCAAAACACTGGATCCTGAGACGCTTACAATGATTTGAGTCAAAGCAGACAACAAACAAAACTTGCTAAAACTATGTCAGAATCAATCAACTCCATAAGTTGCATATCTCAGCAAGTTCTACTTATCCATGACCAAAGAACTTGAAATCTACACTAGAATGTGGTTGAACAAACATAACAATGAACATCTGATGCATAAGATCTAGTCTTGTCTTCTTTCTGAATCAGCAGCATTGTAGTAACTAACTTATAACCTCACATTACAGGCGCAGTAAGTTTAACAGTCTTCATAACATGCTCAATCCTCTCCACAGATTCATGCATATTCTTCTTCTTAACCTCATCCAAAAGCAACAAACAAGTCCTATGCCTGGGCGCAATATCTTGGCTAATCATCTCTTCAAATAAGCAATACGCCCACTCACACATATCAGCTCTACAAAACCTCTGTATCAGAAAAGTATAAGTCGACTCATCCAAGCTAAGATGATGCTTAGTCACCATTTCTTTCAATAACCTCCCAACCTCAACCACATCTCCTCTCTTAAAGCAAGACTTTAGCAACGGATGATACGTGTGAACATCAGGCTCACAAACCTTTAAACTCTCCATCTCCCTGAGAAGCTCAACGGCCCTAACCTCCTCATCGTGATGACAATACATAGCAATCATTGAGTTATAAGTAGACGTATTAACGCAAACACCACTCTCATTCATCTCATCTCTGAAAACCCTCTCAGCTTCTTCTACCCTCCCAGCTCTAGCAAGTGTATGAATCAAACAGTTGTAGAATAAAGTATCAGCCTCACACCCTGATCTCTTCATCCTTGCAGCTACCCTTAAAGACTCCTCAAACTCCTTTTGCGCATTAAGACAAGACATAATCGTAGTATAAGTAACAGAGTTCGGCGGCGATCCATTAGCTTCCATCTCACTCAACATCTCATAAACCTTAACAAAGTTACACTGCAAACAATAACACCTAATAATCGTCGTGTAACTAATCACACAAGGACGGAAACCATAACCTTTCATCTCCTGAACCGTCCAAAGAGCTTCCTCAACTCTATTAGCCTTACACCAACCATGAATAAAAATATTAAAAGTATTCACATTCGGCTTAATAAACTCCTTCAACTCCAACAAAACAGCTCTAGCCTGCTCAGCTCTCTTCTCCTTACACAAAGTATCTAACAACAAGTTCATAGACTCAGTATTCTTCTCCAAACCAAACTCATTTAACCTATCAAACACTTTAACAGCTTCTTCCCATTCACCTCCACCAGCAAACCTCCTCATGATCTTAGCAACAGTGTTCAAAGTCACAACTTTCTCACCTCTCATCTTCTCCACAAACTCTTTCATACGGTCCCATTTCTTAGCTTTCCCGAGAATATCAACAGCCATGTCGTAAGCTTCGTTTGAGTTCTTGTGTCCTTTACAAGACTCTGCCCATTTTAAGACGCCTAATGCTGATCTCCAGTCATCTTTAAACCTGTGGAGAAGCTTGTGGAGTAAAGTATCAGAGAGGTTTACTTTTTTGCAGAGTGAATCGTTTGAGAGACGGTGGAAGACTTCGTCTTCGCTGACTCTATCACCTGCTCTACCTACGATAACATTCCATATCTCCGAAGATTCGTCGAGTTGTTTAAGTGATGGCTCTGGAGATGTAGAGAGGTTTTTGATGATGGTAGAGGAAAGAGGTTTCAGGCGTAAGAAAGTGTTTCTAACACGGTTTTGGATGAGCCAAGACATCGGAATCTAAAAAAAAATTAAAACAGCGGATTATGAAGTGTTAGTCTCAGTTTCGGACAGGTAAAGTGTCTGAAGATCGAATTCGTACCTGAAAACGTGAGCGAAAGGAAATCGTGAAAAGACCTGACGACAGCCGTCTAAGTCTTGTCGGAGAGATTTGAGAAGGTTTAATAAATTGCTCAGACCAGACTTATATGGACCGATGCGATGGCCCATTTAAAAGCCCGAAAACTGTTAGTGTCAAAAAAGAATTTAATTCGAACCGCAACTATGCAAAGTGAACCGACGAATGTTCTAAATTTAATCTGGTTTGTGTTGGTTTTAAACTTTTAATTAGCCGTAAAGGAAATACACAATATGGGAGGGAGAGAAGTGGCCTGATAAAATGATATGGGAGTCGTTTGGAAATGTTAGTTTTCCCTGGGCTATACACTCTTCCGGAGGAAGAAAAACTTGTGGAATCACATGAAACATTGGTGTCGATGTGATTATGAGTTCGAGCGTGTGGTGTGATGCAACGCATTGGGCTTTGATAGTGTTCGACTTATGTTTTCGTTATCAATCATTTCAGTGTGATTCAACACAAATTTAAACTTGGAGAAGTTGCTTACCAAGAGAAGCAGCATAACCCAACCTCACCGATTTAAAAATCATCTATCACATTTTTAAAAAAACCTTTCATAAACAGTGTTAACACATTTAGCCTTTGACCATGTTTTTAGAAATCAAGGTCCTTAATGATTAAGAAGTTAAATCTGATAAAACCATAAGTAACTCGATACATCAAAAGCCAAACGTAAAGGGCCTCTCAGTACAACAACTGGGCTACTGACTCCCAAAACCCAACAAAGAGTTTTAAATCCCAAAGAAAATTTATTCAGAAAACAAAAAAAAAACAAGTTCAGACTTCATCCTCCAAACATTCGAGGTCTTCATCTCAGATTTAAGCCTTTGACATGTGAACAATCAAGTCGACCACACGGGTACTGTAACCCCATTCGTTGTCATACCACGACACAAGCTTCACGAAGTTGTCACTCAATGCAATTCCAGCCTTCGCATCGAAAATGCTCGACCTACTGTCACCAACGAAGTCAGTTGACACGACATCATCCTCCGTGTATCCAAGGATTCCCTTTAGTTTGCCCTCAGATTCCTCCCTGTAAACAATTCAACAAGTTAGTTATTCTTGCCAAGATATGTTAAAACCACTGATTTGGGCTTAACTGAAACCTAAAGCTTACTTACTTGATAGCCTTCTTGATCTCGTCGTAGGTTGCAGCTTTCTCGAGTCTAACCGTGAGGTCAACAACTGAGACGTCAACGGTGGGAACACGGAAGGACATTCCGGTCAATTTTCCGTTGAGCTGTGGAAGCACCTTTCCGACAGCCTTGGCAGCTCCGGTGCTGCTGGGAATGATGTTGAATGAAGCAGCTCTTCCACCTCTCCAGTCCTTCATTGATGGTCCATCAACAGTTTTCTGAGTAGCTGATTATCATTAAAGAAAATTCCATTAGTGTCAGAGTTTCGTCTTACAAGCAACCAGTGTACTGAGGATTCAGAAACTCACCAGTGATAGAGTGGACGGTAGTCATAAGACCCTCAACAATTCCGAACCTGTCGTTGATAACCTACAAGAAGAAACCTAAGATTGGTACGAAGCTCGAAATAACACTATCAAACTGATCTGTAATAGGCGATGAGTTAATTTATACCTTGGCAAGGGGAGCAAGGCAGTTAGTGGTGCAACTAGCGTTGGAGACAATGTCAAGGTCGGACTTGTACTCGTGCTCGTTGACACCAACAACAAACATGGGAGCATCTTTGCTAGGGGCAGAGATGACAACCTTCTTGGCACCACCCTGTACAAACAAACCACCAAAACATTCAGTTGAAACATTGCATCACATAAGCTAATATACATGGTCTGTGTCCAGTTGAAACATTGCATCACATAAGCTAATATACATGGTCTGTGTCCACTAAACTAATTAAAAACTAATCCAAGACCAACAAGCTAAATAGAATATGAAACAATTTTTATGAACAGTAAACATATAATGGTAATATATAAAAAGCAAACCTTCAAGTGAGCAGCAGCTTTGTCCTTGTCAGTGAAAACACCAGTAGACTCAACAACGAAGTCAGCACCAGCCTCACCCCATGGGATATCCTCAGGGTTCCTTCAAAAGTACCAAATCACTCATAAGATTGAAAACCTCAAAACCAAATATACAAACACAGGAATTAAAAAAAAAGAAGATAAATACCTGATGCCGAAGACAGTGACTGGCTTCTCACCGAAGAGAAGAGTCTTCTCATCCTTAACCTTAAGTTCATGGTGTTTCCATTGACCGTGAACACTGTCGTACTTGAACATGTACGTCTGCAACCATCAAAAAACACAGAGATTAATCAATTTTACAAAAACTCCAATTCAATCATCATCAGCTCGAAAAAACAATATAATCAGCTAATCAACATGAGATTCAACCTACTAAACCAGTTTATTGGATCTAATCAACACTACAAACACACATGCCTAAACATAATCAACAGATCCAAAAAAAAACGATCTAATCATCTAATCAACATGAGATTCCAACTAACTAAACCAGTTTAATGGATCTAATCAACACTACAAACACACATGCACAAACATAATCAACAGATCGAAAAAAAACGATCTAATCAGCTAATCAACATGAGATTCCAACAAACTAAACCAGTTTAATGGATCTAATCAACACTACAAACACACATGCATAAACATAATCAACAGATCGAAATGATATATATAATCAATCCAGGATCCAAAACGACGTCGAAGGAAGCAAGAACGAACCATGTACTCAGTGGTGATGAAAGGATCGTTGACAGCGACGAGCTCAACATCGTCTCTCTGAAGAACAACTCTAGCAACCAAACGACCGATCCTTCCGAATCCTAACGATTACATAAAACCAAACGTCAGATTCAATAGATCTACGAGATAAACGAGAGCTAACAAACGAAGACTCACCGTTGATTCCGATCTTGATCTTACCGCCAGCTACATAAACAAAAACAGATAAATTCAAAAAAAATAAACGATTAGATCCGAATATATAAATAAACAAACTCGATTAACAGAGAGAGATACTCACCCATTTTTGAATCAAATACGCGAGAGAGAGAGAGAGATGAGATTAGTAGAGAGAGATTAACAGAGAGTGAGTGGGATCTGAGAAGAGGGTTGTGTATTTAAAAGAGAGGAGAACGTGGAGAAGAGGTCGAAAATATCTTGTGGTGGAGGTTTTTCCTTGAGAAAAAATTAAAAAAAAAAAAAAAAAAGTCAGATCTGGAGCAAATGACCGAGTTACCCTGCAACGCTTTGCCTTTTTTAATGTGTTAGCGATTCTGTTTTGGCAAAATGTCGTCACCCTTGGCTCGTGATTAAGGAAAATAATTGTGGCGAGTCATGGCGTAATGGCGTCTGCAGCTCACGCGATGAGCTAGAAGATTCTTTTATAAACAATAACACGGGCCGGGTCAAGTCGGGTCGGCATGAAACGCATCGTACTTTGTGAATTCTGTTCTATGTGGACCGGCATGCGGCTGGCAAGTGTTCACGAGAGGCCCATTTCTAGAAGTTGACGCCCCAACTAATAAATTTCAGAAGAAATATAAGTCTATGTTGCAGGCTTCTTTCATATAAACTTTTCTAGATGAATATTTTTAAAAACAGTTGACGTTTGTATGTTTTTTTAATTAACAAACAGTTGGACAAAATGACCACTCTGGTATGTAAAATGTTCAAATTGATTTTCAGGATAGGTTTCAAAGCTTGCTGATAAAATGGGGATTACTATATATGTGGAATTAATAATATGAAAATTTTTTAAAAAACTATTACTAGTGTAATATAATTATTGAGATAAGACATTTGTACAGAACTTAGAAGTGGGATAAGATTTTGATACAAACATAAAATCTTTATATATTTTAGAAAAAAAATATATATAAAGATGCCAATTTTCATTGTCAATTTTTTTCAATTTTAACCATAAAAAATTAAACCCAACATTGTTTTAAATGCCAATTTTCATTGTCATTTTTTTCAGTTTTAACCATCAAAATTAAAAACCCAACATTGTTTTAAATATAATTTATGTCATTAGCAGTACCCTCAAAGATTAAAGCCAATAAGAAATTATAGTTTCAAAGACTAAAACCAATAAAAAATTTATGCAATTCGGTTCACAATGAATACAACGAATGGCTATAGAAAGAGAGAGACGTTGATGAATCACGCGTCTCAATAATCCTATCACCAAATAGTAATATCAACAAAAAGACAGATAAAAACAACATTCAAATAGAAAAATACATTAACTCTTTATCATTCTTCAAATTCTTCTCTTTCTCAATCTCCATCTCTAACTCTTCAACGAGATCAACATACTTCTTCATGAGCTCTTCGCTTCTTTGTCTCTTATTATGAACTTCCACTAGCAGTTTGATGCTGTTACTCGCGGACGTTTCACGTCGATGGGCTCTTTAACCGGCCCAACGCTTCCTCCACAGACGGATTTGCGAATGTATAAAGTTTTCCGGTTTCAGTGAAAACCATGAAAGCCATTTCCACATTGCACTGTGTGATCATTTCGTTCATCTTCTTGAAGATCCCGGATTTACGTTTTGAAAACGTAGCCATTCGGTCTCTGTAGGCTTCAACCTTCATCATCTCGATCTTTTGTCTCCCCTTTGTATGCTTCATTGTCACGTTTTTTAGGAACCGGAATTTTTAGTTTCTAATAGATGTTTTTAGTTTCGTGTCTTAATGAGATCATGCACGTAGTCTATTTATAGGAAAATAAAGAGAAAGAGAAGTTTATGGAAGAATATTTATGATACTTTGTTTTTAGACATCTAAAGTCATGAAGAGTAATGACAGAGATAATATCGTATATTTGACTACTTTACAAATTTGACTAACAATTTGGCAACAACTTTATTATTTTCAGAAATCATTTATTTGTTGCACAGCGAAGTCAACAAACTACCCTATGGTAATTCAATTGATACAAAGGATTTACAGGCCTAATTAATCAAGTTCCTAATATCTGAAAAACCATTTGAACACAAGAAGAAGAAGAAACAAAATGTTAAATCAAAACCCGAAACATACAACATAATGAACATAAATCCACAATAAAAGTTACACATCAAAATTTTTTAAATATCTGTTGCTTTATAATCATAATGTTCAAAAATGCATTGACTCTTTTAAAGTTTAATCTAGTAAATGAAACTTCGATTTGCCCGTCTCAGCTCCAAAATACAGTCCTGATATAAGAACAAAGGACAAGACCAAATTTGTTCATGGCTCATGAGTCTGTCATCAAACGTATAGTCACCTTAAACCCACACAATTATTTTTGTCAGGAAATTAAAAACAAGAACACCAAAGATCATCAAAATAAAATAATACTTTGATATGAAAGAAGACCTAAATCACTAAAGAACACACATCTCTTATAATTTAACTAATCTAGGTGTTTTGATGAAAAATTATTATAAAAAATATCAAACAACGTATCAATTTCAACAAAAAAAGTCCAATAAAATAAACGGTACTACTTTGTATTTTTGTAACATTTTTTTTGCAAGACGATTGGTTAGGTGAATCATACAAAGAAGATATCTTCATTGTCATTACAGAAAAATAAATAAAATAATAAAATAAATCTACTTGAAAGCTATACAGACCAACTACCCAGATCCCAAAACATATCGATACTCACGCGCAAAGAAGAAGCAGAAGAGTAAGAAGAAATGGGTGTTGTGAAGTCAGCGCTTGGTGACATGCTGATGACCTTCTCCTGGGTCGTCCTCTCAGCGACGTTCGGTTTACAAACGACGGCGATTATCTCCGCCGCGGGTTTTCAGGGAATCACTTGGGCTCCGTTGGCCATCACCACGTTTCTAATTTTCGTCTACGTCTCGACGTTCACCGTTGTGTTCGGTAGCGCGAGCTTTAACCCTACCGGAAACGCCGCGTTTTATGCCGCCGGTATCCCCGGAGACACGCTTTTCACCTTGGCCATCAGATTACCTGCTCAGGTAATACTTCTAAATATAAAGATCCAAACTTTTTATTCCGAATTTTGTAAATTTGAATTTCACTCTTACTGTCTTAGTTTCTTTCTTTGTCGGGTTTGACTTCGTTCTGTGGATCTGTGAAGTTGAATCTAGTTGTGTCTGAATCTCAAAATCTAGAAAGTATATGCTTTTGTGAGATTTTTCCCCACTGGTTTGATCTAAAGATCCAAGCTTTTTCGGATTTTTTTTTTTTGTCTGAAGTTTGAAGTCATACTTACTGTTTTACTTTCTTGCTTTGTCGGGTTTGACTTGGTTCTGTGATCTGTGAAGTTGATTCTAGTTGTTTCTGAATCTCAAAATCTATAAAGTATATGCTTTTCTGAGATTTTTCCCCACTGGTTTGATCTAAAGATCCAAACTTATTCGGATTTATTTTTTTTTGTCTGAAGTTTGAAGTGATACTTACTGTCTTACTTTCTTGCTTTGTTGGGTTTGACTTGGTTCTGTGAAGTTGAATCTAGTTGTGTCTGAATCTCAAAATCTACAAAGTATATGCTTTTGTGAGATTTGTCCCCACTGGTTTGATCTAAAGATCCAGACTTTTCGGATTTCTTTTTTTTTTTTTGTCTGAAGTTTGAAGTCACACTTACTGTCTTATTTTCTTGCTTTGTTGGGTTTGACTTTTTGTTTTCTGTGATATCCTTACATAGGCTTGTGTTTTGTCTCAGTGAAGTTCAATCTTGTTGTGTCTGAATCTCAATCTATAAAGTATATGCTTTTTGTAAGATTTCTTCCCACTGGTTTACCCCATCTAGATTTGGTATAAGTAAAAATTCTACCTTTTCTTTCTCAAATTCATCATTTTGGTTGTTAGTATATATTCTCACTTTGAAATTTGATCTGGTCAGTATAGTGGGGTCTTGATTTTCTTGTACAAAAAGAAACACAGAGAATCAGAATCTTTTATCAAAGTATCCATGATTTTAACTCAGTTTCTTCTTTCCACTGATTCTTGATTCTTACGCCCTTTTACTTTAAATACAAAAAAAAATTCTGGAAATGTGAGATGATATTTTGGTGATTAAACCAGGCAGCTGGTGCGGCAGGAGGTGCATTGGCAATCATGGAGTTCATACCAGAGAAGTACAAGCACATGATTTCTGGACCTTCTCTTCAGGTTGATGTGCACACTGGAGCTATTGCTGAAACCATCTTAAGTTTCGGTATTACCTTTGCGGTTTTGCTTATCATCCTCAGGGGTCCACGGAGATTACTTGCCAAGACCTTCTTGCTCTCTCTTGCAACCATTTGCTTCGTTGTTGCTGGCTCTAAATACACTGGACCAGCCATGAATCCTGCCATTGTAAGTATCCATTTGTTCACGTTATGATATTATGTCTTTAAAAGATCTCTAAATCCGTCTTGTGTGTTGCAATGTAGGCGTTTGGGTGGGCATACATGTACAGCTCTCACAACACATGGGACCATTTCTATGTCTATTGGATCAGTTCCTTCGTTGGAGCTTTATCTGCTGCATTGGTCTTCCGTACTATCTTCCCACCACCGAAACCCCAGGAGAAGAAACAAAAGAAAGCCTGAGGGGATAAACCAATCGTGACAACACCGGTTCAATTCTTTACCGGTTTTGAGATGTAGAAAGATTCAGAAGGTTTCTCCATTTCAAAATAAGGAGAAACCTTATATCATTGTTTCGATTCAAGCTTTATATATAATGAATTTGTGGCTATTCTCCGGTTTCTGCATATATCATTCAGACTATCTTCCGGTTTAGTAGCATTAGATTATCAGTGACTGGTTTAGATAGGTTCTCTATTCGGTTCATTTACTAAGTGGTTTCGAGAACCTAATGAAATGTATTCAAATTAACCTGTATTAAAATGATAAATTTACCTAATCATAATAAAATTTAAATTTAGTATTATTAAATTTTTGTGACTGTAAAATGCTTTACAATTTATTTTCATTAGAAATATTTAAATTGTAGATTTGTTGTGCTTTGAGTGTGTTTAAATAAGATTTTGAAACTAAGAATCCAAGTTTATAAGATTAAAAATATTAAATAAATCACAATAGTTTTATAATTCAGCCAAATTCATCTAAACCATCATTAAAAATCAAATATTTGTAAATACTACAACAAATACAGCAACCTCTAGTGCTTCTAAACCGTTAGCACTACGCATTTCGGTTTAGCTGCGATTTATTTGGCTTGATTGTCTTCAATTTGATTCGGTTAAATCTCTCAAACCACTTCCCCCCTAAAGACGTTAGCTAAAACTTTAATTCTGTTTATTTTTTTTTTTAACGCTGGATTGTATTATTAAGCCATTTAGGCAAATAGTTTTACACAATGAGAATTGGCAAAAACAATATAGAAAAGGGATACACCAGTAGGGATCCAAAGTAAACTAACACATCTATTAGTGTATGGATGACTAAAAATTTTCATGTGAAAGCTCCATATTTGTTTCTGAAATAGTTGAATCTCGTAGGAGATAATCTTCATATTAATCCAGAAACACCACGCTTCAGACTTAGTTGAGAACGATTGTTACTCTCTTTTTATTACTCCAGTAGGAGCCAACGAGAGAAGACAACTCTTTATATTGCTCTATTGATAATAACAGAGCCAAAGAGATTACCGTTCCATAGAATTTTATGCTGTCTTTCGAAGTAACCATAGTTTGCAGCAAAAAATTCATCACCATCAAGTGAAGAACCATCAACGATTGAAGCCGGTAAGACCCGTCGCCACCATCCGCAGTAGATCTGTCAATTACCTTTTCTAAACGATTCAATTGAACCGAAGTTTTTTCCATTCCAAATCCATTGGAAAAATCATACAGAAGAACAATCCAAAATTTTGCCAGATTCAAAATAAATTGGCAATCAAACAAACTAGAAGACCATAAAGAAAACAAATCAAAGAAATAGAAATAAGAAAAATTAAACAAGCCGATGTCGGAGCTATAGAAGCCTCCGGCCATCGGCTTGAAACTAAAAAATCTCTCGTAATTCTGTTTATTATGTCTTAAACTTTACACTAATCCAATCAACTTTTCGTGAATATCACCCAAACTCTCTTCCTCAACCGCAAATCGTTAAATCACTAAAAAACGTAAACAGATCCGTAAACCACAAATTAGAATTCCAAAAACCGCACTCGCAAATCGCAATCCATCGCCGATCTGGATCCGTCAAAGGATCCGCCGCAGACATCGGCGTCCTCCGCCACCGCAACCGCCAACAAGATCCGATACCGTTCCCCTTCCGCCTCCGAGCTACTCGAGTCAGGACTCGCCACTTCTCCCACCTCCGACTCTCACCAGAGCCTCATGACGGCGGCGAAGCGAGCGATCGGGAGGCACGAGTCGCTCTCCGATAAGATCCATAGGCATCGGAGTGTCATACTCCTGATCTCGATTCCGATCGTGTTGATCACTTTAGTGATTCTGTTGATGCCGGGGACGTCGGTGATCGAGGAGTACACGTTGAGAAACAGCGAAGGAAGGGGATTGAAGAACTACGCAGTGATTTTCGACGCGGGGAGCTCGGGAAGCCGTGTGCATGTTTACTGTTTTGATCAGAATTTGGATCTCGTTCCGTTGGAGAATGAGCTTGAGCTCTTCCTTCAGGTATTGCATTATCGTGACTTAGAGCATCTCCAACCCTACTCCATATTTTACTGCAAAATGGGGTGGAGAATGGAGTGACGAAGAAACAAAAATCTCATTACTCCATATCTGAAGTAATAATTTTTTTGTTTCTTCATCACTTCATTTTGCAGTAAATTATGCAGTAGGGTTGGAGATGCTCCAAATATGGAGTAATGAGATTTTTGTTTCTTCATTACTCCATTCTCCACTCCATTTTGCAGTAAAATATGGAGTGGGGTTGGAGATGCTCTTAAGCTTTAAATGATGTTTGATTCGGGTTGTAGTTTGTTATCAATAATATAATTTGTCTTTTGTCAAGTGTCTATATGTAATGTCTATGACATTTTTAGGTTCTAATTAGGCAATTTATATGAGATTATTGATTATGCGGACGCCTAAACCGATTTTTGAGTATTTTTTTTGGAAATATTGTTCTGAAATTTTGATTTGCCGCGTCCGGTATAGACCGATTTTTAGAACACATTGTTTATCAATGTTCTAAAATCGGCCTAGTTGCCGCGCAACTCCCCTCTTATCGAAACGGTTTTCTTAAAATCCAATTTTTAGGATTTAAGTCGGTTTAAACCATTTTAAATTGGTTTAAAATGCAATAATCGGTTTAAATTAGTATACATCTGTTAAATTAAGTAATAATCTTAGTAAAGAATATTTGTAACTTATTTTATTTTGTATATTTAATTTTGATAATTTATTAAAACCAAAAACAAAAATAACTTATATAAATGTAAAATATATATAAAATAAACCAATAATTCATTAACGTTCCTGTCTAGGCCCCGAATAATTCGCCTAAGCGCTATCCTTTATAGAACACCTAGTTACTGCCTAGCGATTCTTAGAACATTGTTGTTTATTATGCACTTGGTTGGAGTTGTTTGAGTCTGAACTATTGTTGTGATATGATTTCAGCTAAAACCAGGGTTGAGTGCGTATCCTACTGATCCTAGGCAATCAGCAAACTCTTTGGTATCTCTTCTTGACAAAGCAGAGGCTTCTGTTCCACATGAGTTGCGTCCTAAGACTCCTGTTAGAGTTGGGGTATGTAAACGAGTTCCTTGTACATTATGATAATTGGAGCTATTCATTTCATATGGTTATTCATTTTATGTTATTATTTACTCTGTTTTGGCATTGTGTCTTGTCCAGGCAACTGCAGGTTTGAGAGCTTTGGGTCATACAGCCTCTGAAAACATTTTGCAAGCGGTAACTCTTGTTCATCTGATGTCTACAAATACTTGCCTGCCTTTCTAGCTTTTACATAAATTTATGTAATTTCGTTTCTAAGGTTAGGGAGCTACTGAAAGATAGAAGCAGGTTGAAGACTGAGGCAAATGCAGTTACTGTTCTGGATGGTACTCAAGAAGGTTCTTATCAGTGGGTATGTTGTTGGGTTTTTCCATCTTTTAGTGTCACACTCATGTTAAAATACAGTTAATATTGTCAATTGATTATAGTAGTAGCTCCGAGGACTGATCTCCCTGAATAATTTTGCTTTTATCTTAAAACAACCTGAAGTCAAGTAACAAATTTCCATTATTTTTCCTGAATTGTCGATTCTTAAAGGTGACCATCAACTACTTGCTAAAGACTTTGGGAAAGCCTTACTCAGAAACAGTTGGAGTGGTTGATCTTGGAGGGGGCTCTGTTCAAATGGCATATGCTATATCAGAGGAAGATGCTGCAACTGCACCAAAACCATTACAAGGCGAGGATTCTTATGTCAGAGAAATGTATCTCAAGGGACGGAAGTATTTCCTCTATGTTCACAGGTTGGTCATCTGTCATTTCTTTTGTACACATTTGATAATTTGCTATTCCTGCACGCGAGGCATGAAACTAGTTTTTATGTTGATTTTAACTTTTAACGTCTTATCTTTTTGGCTTGGTGATTGCAGCTACCTACATTACGGGTTATTGGCTGCGCGAGCGGAAATTCTGAAAGTCTCTGAAGGCTCTCACAACCCCTGCATTGTGACCGGCTATGATGGTGAGTGAGAGACATTGTTAATTTATCGAGGAACACTCTCTTTAGAGCTAGAACTCTCTGCATCCTATTCTCACCGCATTACATATTCTTTTCCATGTAGTTTTGTTTTTTCTCTATATGCAAAGTAATCAGTGTTGTTATCCTCTTTGCATGTCCTCCCCTTTACTATTTCTCTTCTTGATGATGATAGCTTTACTTATGCAATATATGATTCGTTTCAGGTACTTACAAGTATGGTGGAAAAGCGTTCAAAGCAGAAGCTTCTTCATCTGGCGCAAGTCTAGACGAATGCAGGCGAGTAGCTCTTAACGCACTCAAAGTCAATGATTCACTGTGTACACACATGAAATGCACATTCGGTGGAGTATGGAACGGTGGAGGCGGTGGTGGCCAAAAGAATATGTTTGTTGCATCCTTTTTCTTTGATAGAGCCGCTGAGGTAAATATTTATCTCCTTTTAAGACTCAGTGACTACCATCACAATTTTTGTTATGCTTAAAAACCAATGGTGGTGATGTCAGGCTGGTTTTGTTGACCCGACGCAACCTGTAGCTACGGTTCAACCACTTGACTTTGAGAAAGCAGCCATCCAAGCGTGTAGCATGAAAATAGGAGAAGGAAAATCGAAGTTCCCACGTGTGGAGGAAGACAATCTTCCTTACTTATGCTTGGATCTTGTTTACCAATATACTCTTCTCGTTGATGGATTCGGTGAGTTACTCTTTACTTATTTTCTTTAATTAACTCCTCGGACCAAAACAAATATTCGATTTACACTTGCGCCTAACATGATAATGACAATGGTATATATATCATGGGCATGCACATAGTAATTGGAATGTGTTAGATTTCTGAAATTTTTGTGTCCTGATATAGTTGAGTGAAATGCACATAGTTTTGTTATTATCATCAATGGTCCGGTTACGGTTGGTCCCAATTTTTGGTGTGAAGTGAAACCAAATTGATTTTCCAAGTTTGGTTCGGTTGTTTTGACTTTTTTTTGGTGTTCCCCTAAAATTGACCTTGCCTACCCAAAACTTTACACTATTCAAAATGTATTTGAGTTTCCACTGTTGCATCTATAGTTTAGTTGAAACGTGTTTAATCTTTTAATTTAATTATTTTATTGTAAACAGGATTGAAGCCATCACAGACAATAACGTTAGTGAAGAAAGTGAAGTATGGAGAACACGCCGTGGAAGCTGCGTGGCCACTAGGAAGCGCCATAGAGGCCGTATCCTCGCCATGAGTAAGGGAAAGTTTTGGGAATCTGCACAAAACCCATATTATTTAATTTTCCCCCAGAATCCCCCTACTTCAAAATTTTGTTATCATCATAATCCCTAATTGCTTACTATCACTATATACTACTTTATTTTTATTTTTTTTTGTAAAAGCTGCCCACGTGTCCTCGGTTTCGTATAAATGTTTCACTTACTGGACGTTTTTTTCTTGACTGTTGAGAATTTGATTTGTAAATTGTCCATGTTGAGTTCTCTCTTATTTTCTTTTTCTTCTTTTTTTTTTTTCGGGTGAGACCTACAAGGCTACAATCATTGGGGATGGTTGATTTAGTTTAATATCGATAATTCAGTACATTATTATATATCTCCATTTGTAGTTCATATCCAAATCTGTTTAAAATTATCTGTGGAGCGTAAGAATATTTAAAGGATCTTAGATAAGTCAGTGTGCCAAAAGAATTGGAGATGAGCGTTGACAAGTCAAAGGTATAATAGTTTGGATGAGTGTAAACAAACTACTTTGAATTATGACCATTTACACGCCCACTCATTATAATATCATGTCACCAACTTCAACTGACTTTGAAGACCGACCAAACTTATACCATTGATATATACCTGTAAAGTTGTAATGAGCTATGAAAATCCCATGAAAACTCAAATCATGTAAGCATTAAAAAAAAGTTGGTTCCTTGTCATGCATTTAACTAACGTCTTTTTTTTTGAGCAAACGTCTTATGACTCATCATTTCCACATTTGTGTTTAGAGGAAGATGTATTTGTCGACAATACATTGGTATTTATAAGAAGATGCTAAATATCATTTTGTAACTGTGATGATAATACATACGGTCGATAGTATAAAGTGTAAGATGTTGATTTGTGAGTAGTTGGAAACTTGACAAGTAAGTGTTCAAATTCCAGTAGAACAAGTAAGCTTTCATTATACACCATACTAAGACAAATTTACTTTCTTATGAAGGATCCACACCCATAATTATTTGTATAATGTTTTCTTAACTAATATAATGGTCCATGTAAATCGTTCTCAAATTTACAATGGTCCATGTATATATATGTGATGAAATTTTAAAGAACAATTATTCACTGGTCTACATTCAAATATTTCGTCTCGTCTGTAATGGTATACTTTTTCAATTTTATTCTTCGTCATTGTAGCTGTAACGTTTTACGTTTACTATAGTTGTTTTAAAATCATTCAAACTATCCGTACAGTAACTTTTAATATGTTCACCTACAATCCTAGCTAGGTGCAAAATGTTGACGCTTGATAGCGGAATCGTAAGTCGCACGTGTGGTTGCTGGCACGTTGAATATTTATGTTTCCATGTTTATTTGAGGGAGACTTAGATTTTAGTAATTTCAAAACTATGTGTGTTTTAGTTAACTTTTTTCCTACTGGCATATGACAAACTCCAGTTTCAACGAATGAAACAAAAGTCACGTTTGATAAATTTCGCGAAGTATTTTTTTAATTATTAAAAACACTTTTGTACAACTACTTTTTTGGTAGTTAGTTTCTTTACGGTTGCTTGCTTATCTTCTGTTATGCGTACGTGCATGTATAATATTCATAAATCATAATCAGTAGGTTTTCAAACGTTGATGTCACATTGTTTGACTAAATGAAATGAAACTACATGTACAATGCAAAAGCATGAGAATAAGGAGATCATAAAGGTGTAGCGTATTTGTCGAATTCTCGTCCACGAATTTCGCAAAATAAGAGTAATCTTGGTTAGGTTTGTTACTTGTAAGGCCTTTGCTTCAAATAATAACTAAGAGTTTTCACGTTAAAACCAAGGTGGAACTTAATTCATTACCAATTGGCTTTAATCCCACTGGAACTTCAGACCATTTATATAACTCAAGAAAGGAGCAAATTAACTCATCCATTTATCACGCTGTAACGTTTTTTTTGGAATGATATCATTTTATATATGAGATATTTTCTTTTCCAAAGTGGTATATTTGGAAATCCTGTGATAAAAAGGGAGTAATATTTTATCCCTGAATTATTTCTGTAACTTATAATTGACAGTCATGTCATACCTTTCGGTAAATCAAGGTTCAATTATTGGTTTACTTATCGCACATACAATTTTAGTAATCAAAAGTATTTTTGGTGAAAATTGGCTTGCGTGTTGGTTGCATGTGTGTGTGAATGGCGCCGTGGCATGTCACTATCATTTAAGAAACTTTTTTTCTTATCTGAATTCTGTATGTTTCATACATTAATTTAGTGTGGTTAGCTTATTACATTACGTTTGGTGTTCAAAAAAGAAAGAAAAAAAGCTGATTGCATTACGTTTTAAAGTAAAAATTAAACAGATGTGGGTGCTTTCTACAGCTTATTTTCTTTTTACATCCATTTTAGTTTAACAATCATACTTTACAAAAATTATTTAAAACTACAACACTAAAATTAAAATAGAAAACAAAATGATTTTAAAAATCAATTTTTCTAGAACTTTATATTTAGTGCTGTGAAAATTGTTAATAAAAATCTAGAACAATAAAATCTACAACTACAACAATAAAGTTTACAGCTATTATTCTAAAATCGAAAAATAAAAACCACAACACTTGTTAATCACCCTCAATAATTTCACGTTTTCTCTTCGGGAAGATTCAAATGTTTAATTTGGTTTGCATCCCACCAAGAAACATATCAAACTATGATTAGTTTAATACTAGCTTCATTAGACAAAACACGTAATTAGTAGCATTAAGCCATAATTATTGCTTTTTTGTCAACGAGTTATTGTTGTTTAGTCCACAAGTTCAAGAGGCAGTGGTCTAAGGTTACTTTTAATTTTTGGATTTTATCCATCGTTTTATGATACTTCTTATCTCATCCTATCCAATCAACATATTGGTTTGTTATCATTACGACTTGGTCGATAACTAAAACAAATTATCAAACAGTTTTCAGGTTCGATTTCATTTTAGATAGCAGACACTCTTCATAATTTAACAATCGTATATATATTAAAAAATTATATCAAATATTTCTTTTATAATTATAAATTTTATTTATATATATTTTTTAATTCTATACACATTTTCATCTGTTGCACAATTGGGCAAGCCCATGACTCCATGAGAAATAATGAGTATGCAGAACACAATTGTCTTTCTTATTGTTTTTCATTATAAAGTAGTTATTATCTTCTTATTGTTTTTGGACACAATTGTCTTCTTATTGTTTTTGAACACAATTGTCTTCTTATCTTCACATTTCTATTATTGAATACATAATTTTTTCATTATCAAGGGAGATCATTGTAATATCTATAATAGGGAAAATTCATAAATCATATAAAGCCGCTGGCATCGGATTTCAAAAGATCACTGTAATATTTCATTGTTTACCGATTTTAATTTCAAGATCATGTTGCAGTACTCATGTTTGTATGGATTTATATAAATGAGATTATTTTCCTCTCTGGTTGTAGAATAAGGATAAGAACATTAAGGGACTGGTAATTAGTTCATTTTGCTTGGTTTATTTATTATTATTATTTTTTTCATATAAATCCATACAAACATGTGTACTGCAACAAATTCTTTCAATGTTTTTTTTCTTAAATTATCAAGTTTTCTCAAAAAATAATAGAGACTAGTATATGATGTTTGCGTCAGCAGCCGCTTCTGGGCTTACGTGGATATGGTTAGGACAAAAGTAAACTAACCAATCAGATGAGATCTCGGAGGACACAGCTGCTCGTTAGGGTCCACTTCTCCAACAAAACTCTTCAATTATTCATACTCGATACAACGACACAAATAAGTTATTATATGTCTATTTAAAATTTGAAAACGCAACATTTGTTTTCATACTTTGATCCTTATAGATATTTTTATATTCTTTAGTAAAAGATTGAAAGACTATTTCTTAGAAGCTTATATACGGCTTTTTTTTGGATTCAATAGCTAAAATGGAAAAAAATCAACATATTAAATATCACTTACAAAGTTTAATTATGTTGGGTTGCATATTTTAAAAATTTGAAGTCCAAGTAGTACGAACTTCCTGATTCTCAATGTTTATAAAGTAAATACAAATAGCTATATATATCCTTACATGGTGCTAAAAAAACTATCCTTACATAAAATGTCTAATTAGACTTAAATGATAAATATATACTATATATTTTTGAACTTAATTTAAATGATAAATATTATATTATGAGAATAGATAGACAACATGCACAAAAACACCACAAATTTGAATAAATATATTATTTATTGCAGTTTCTGTTCATAACACATGCTTGAGTTCGATGACGATATTTGTTAGCTTCTCGTCATAAAGTTGTAATAACTAAAAATATATATTATTTAATTAGGTTGGAAAATAATTTGAACTGGTGGTTCATTTTTTTTAATCGACTACTTTAACGTTTGTTTTTTTGACTTTTTCTAGCTTTACATAAAATAAGATTCTATATCTTTCCTTTGTTTTGAATTCCTAATATTTTTGGAATTCATAAAATGATACTAAAAGACAAAACTCCACGCACCATAAATTGCCTCGCAACCTGCTCTACGAAAAATTTCAATCTTTGGCTCACTTCTTCTTTGCCTCTTTGCTCCTCACCAAAATTAAAACAGTCTTTCTCCTCTGTTGGTCTTCTCTTCTCACTCAAAATTTTCTCTAATTCTTAAGATCATACCAAAAAACAATGATAAGAAAGGATCCAAGAGCAAGTTTACCACCAGGGTTTAGATTTCATCCAACTGATGAAGAACTCATTCTCCATTATCTACGGAAGAAGGTTTCCTCTTTACCAGTCCCTCCTTCCGTTATCGCAGATGTCGACATCTATAAATCTGATCCATGGGAATTACCAGGTAACTAACCAATATTATTCCACTTTATAAACTTGTGTAATGCATATTCCCTTTTATTGACTTTTCTATTAGTGTTATAACATGTTGTTTGATTTATATCAGCCAAGGCCCCCTTTGGAGAGAAAGAATGGTATTTTTTCAGTCCGAGGGACAGGAAATATCCAAACGGAGCAAGACCAAACCGAGCAGCTGCATCTGGATATTGGAAAGCCACTGGAACAGATAAATTAATCATGGTACCAAACGGTGAAGGAGTTCACGAAAACATTGGTATAAAAAAAGCTCTTGTGTTTTATAGAGGAAAGCCTCCAAAAGGTGTTAAAACCAATTGGATCATGCATGAATATCGACTTGCTGAAACCCTATCGCCCAAAAGAGATAGGAGTTTGAAATCTAAAGAATACTCTATGAGGGTAAGATTTTATAAATACTTGAAAGGAAAAGAAAAAGGTTATTAATAATGGTGATTTTGATTCAATTTTTTAAAAAAACTGATTTTAAAGTTGATTCCAACTTTTTTGTTTTGTTTTGTTTGGTTTAATTATATACCTGATATATCAATAAACCTTTTAAATAAAATTGCTATATTTAGCACTTACGTTGATTGTTTTATTATTTTAGCCCCATTACCTACTATTTTATACTCCCTCCGTTTCAGATTATTTGTCATTCTAGGTTTTTACACACAGATTAAGGAAACATTTAATTTTACATATTTTTAATATAAAAACACAATTACCAATACACCTAACCACTTTTCAACCAATAGAAAAATAGAATATGATATAAACATAATAAATTTTGTCTCGAAACTCTAAAACGACACTTATTTTGAAACGAAATTTTTCCTCTAGAATGACATCTAATTCGAAACGGAGGGAGTATTCCTTATTCTCTTGCAGCTGGATGATTTTCTTTTAAAAACTATGGTGTTTTGATTCAAGTAAAAAGAAAACTGATTTTAAAGTTTGATTCCAACTTTTTTGTTTTTTTTTTTGTTTTGGTTTCATTATATACCTGATATATCAATAAACCTTTTTAACTAAGATTGCTATATTCAGCACATACGTTGATTGTTTAATTATTTTAGCCCCATTACTTACTATTTTATATTCCTTATTCTCTTGCAGCTGGATGATTGGGTTCTTTGCCGGATTTACAAGAAATCACACACTTCATTGTCATCATCAGATGTTGCTTTGGCTACAACTACAAGCAACCAAGAACATGAGAAAAATGACAAAGAACCATTCTTAGTAAGCGAAACCCTCGTGCCAAATTTGGAAAACGATCAAACCCTTAAACGCCAGAAGTCTTCTTTCTCGAACTTATTAGACGCTACAGATTTGACGTTCCTCACAAATTTTCTAAACGAAACTCCGGAAACGCGTACTGAATCAGAGTTTTCTTTCATGAGTGGAAATTTCTCAAACCCTAACATCTACGAAAACCCTTACTTGGATCAAAAGCTACCTCAGCTGAGCTCTCCTAGTTCTGAGACCAGCTTTATCGGAAACAAAAGAGAAAGAAAGGATTATGCAGAAGAAACGATGAACTCTTCCAAGAAGATGATCAACAACTTTAGTTACAATAATAGTATAGATCATTTGGATCATAGTATGGTTCAACAATCTAGTTTTCTTAATCAGGAATTCTCAGTGAGTCCTCGCCTTCCATATTAAGGCTAGAGAGGATATTGTTTTCAAAACATCATTACACGAATTAGGGACCATTTGATATATGGTTAAACGTAGGAGTTGTTATTATATGAAATTTCCAAAGTATTGTAAGGGATCATATCATATAGAAGCTTATATATATTGAAAATGATTTTTTTTTCTTTTTGCAGTTCAGTTGTGAGGTAATTATATATAATTCACGTATATGATGGACACAGAGCCGGTACTTTTGAATGCCACAAGCTCTAAACCAAAAAAAAGGGCTGAAAAAATCATTATGCCCTTGGTAGATTTCAAATTCACCACCTCTTGATATCATAATAACATAATTAACCACTAGACTACATGTGTTACAGAAAAAAATACCACTACATATATCTTTGGTAAAATTGTGGCCAGTTAATTATTTATTGACGGTTGGAAGCTCATGCTTCATTGGCTTGTAGTTTCTTTTAAACATTTTCTGAAAAGTATATAGTGACATATATATACATCCTTTAAAATCGTTTTCACAAGTGGTACTCCTCGTCCATGATTGAAAACATACACATACATTTGCGGTGTCGTGCAAATCCACGTGGATATGAAATCCAAATTATTCTTTCTTTATAACATTTTCTTTTATAACATTTTCTGTTGTAAAAACAATCGCTACCAATCTGTATTTACGGATGGTAACCGATAAACCAGTTATGCCTTTATTCTATTATGGGGTTCACGTGCCAAACCATATAACACGAGAATTTATACAAATTATATTTTCTTACAATAATTATACAATTATATAAAAGAGAAAACTTAGAAAATACATACAACAGTTTGCCTGAAATTTATTCCATAACTTGTGGTAAGTAAAATATCATTGTATCATCTATTATAGGGATGACATTCTCATTCATCTATTTATGCATATACAACAACAAGGGAGTGATATTAGCTACGATGAGGTCATGGTGTATGTATATATATTTTGAGAACTCCTCATTGTGGTGCTCTAGCAGCCCATTTTAAAATATCAAAGAAGACTCAGAGCGTTTAAATCCATGCATATACGTACGTCTTTTGAACTTTGTACACACAAAGTTTGATTGGAGTTGCTTGGGACGCATGAATTTGAAATCTGAACAAAGTAAAAAAATATCAAATTATGAAAAATGTCAAAAACATAAAATATGGCGGCCAAAATTATTTCTCGCAGACTCTAGTTTTGAGAATCCCACAAAATTTAAAAACT
The DNA here is from genome assembly GCA_932364175.1 of Eruca vesicaria subsp. sativa. Taxonomy (NCBI): domain Eukaryota; kingdom Viridiplantae; phylum Streptophyta; class Magnoliopsida; order Brassicales; family Brassicaceae; genus Eruca; species Eruca vesicaria. The sequence goes on along the minus strand of CAKOAT010742932.1, from coordinate 18,420 downwards.
TCAAAATTGACCCAAAAAATAATCTGTTTACTCCACGAGCATTATCTTGAGAACAGAGGAACCATCAATGTACTGCACCAAGACAATCGAATCTCCACCCTTACAGATTCCCTTCTCCTTCGCAAACTCAACCGCAAATCTAGTCGCCTCCTCCGTCGAACCACTGTTCGCCACCACAGGAACAATCCCACGGTAAATCAAGCCACGTTTCGCCACAGACTCAGAACACCTCGACTCTCCATCATCGGCAATAGCCACCGAAAGAATCGGAACACTAGGCCTGTATTTCGCCACAAGCGCCGCCGTGTATCCCCCCTTAGTGAGCACCACAATCGCCTTAGCATTCTGCTTCATCGCCTTGGCCACAGCTTCAGCAGCCAACTCCTCAACAGTAGACAAAGGCAACGGAACAGCTTCTTGAATCTTCTTATGCACGGCATCGTAGTCAAGCGTATCCTCCGCCACTTTACAGATTCTCGCCATGATCTTCACGGCTGCTTCAGGGTGGGCTCCTGCCGCGGTTTCTCCACTGAGCATGACGCAGTCCGTTCCGTCTAGGACAGCGTTTGCCACGTCTGTTGCTTCAGCTCTTGTCGGGAGAGGAGACTTTATCATAGACTCAAGCATTTGTGTTGCTGTCACGATAGGTTTTCCGACAGCGTTGGCTCTCTCTATCATCATCTTCTGTGCTTGAAATATTCTCTCGATAGGAATCTCCATCCCTAGGTCTCCTCTTGCCACCATGAATGCATCAGAGTTCTTTAGAATCTCGTCGAAGTTCATCACTCCTTCTTGATTCTCAACCTGTCAAGACATTAATTATCATTATTAGAATAAATAAAACATGTTTTTTTTTCAACCAAATAAAAAATAAAAATAAAAATAAAACATGTCTTTTTTGATCAAACATGTATCTTTTTCAAATAAAAAAATAAAAACATATGTATTATGGTTTTTTTTTCACACTCACCTTTGACATAAGCATGATACGCTTTGCGTGCTCTCCAAGTAACTTTCTGGCTAGGTCTAGGTCAGATCCTTTTCGAACAAAGGAGAGAGCAATGATATCGATCTTGTTAGGAACTCCCCACTTGAGAATATCTTCTTGATCTTTCTCTGTAAGAGTTGGGAGATCAACTACAACTCCTGGGAGGTTAACGTTCTTTTTCTCTCCTAGGGTTGCTGAGTTCTCGCAACGGCAACGAACTAGACCGTTAACCTTGTCACATGACAAGACGGTCAGAGAGATTGTGCCGTCGGAACAGCGAATCTCGTCACCAGAGTTTAGATCCTCTGCAAGTTTCTTGTAGCTCATGGAGATTGTGTTTGAATCTCCTTGCAAAGTGTAATCAGTTGAGATTGTGATCTCTTGACCGTGAGTTAGTTGCACCGGTTTGCCTTCTTTGAGAAATCCGGTTCGAATCTCAGGACCCTGTAAACCAAAATAAACCGAGTTAAATTAAAATCCATAAATCGAATATTACTATTAGGTCAAGTGTAGAAAAGTTTAGTGGATTAGGTTACCTTTGTGTCAAGCATGACGGCACACATGAGACCAGTGTTCTTCGTGGCGATTCTGAGGTTATCGAGAGTTCCTTGGTGGTACTCGTGGGTACCATGTGAGAAATTGAAACGGGCTACGTTCATACCAGCTTTAAGAAGCTTCTCGATCATCTCAACAGACCTGGATTGTGGTCCAAGAGTACACACGATCTTGGTCTTCTTGAGTGCTCCATTAGTTCTTCCGTCAAGTATCTTCTCCATTGTCTAAAGAACTTGTAAGAAGAAAAACTAAATTTAAGAGTTAAAAAGGATGTGAGATTGAGAGCTTGTGGAAGATTATAATTTGTGATTAGAGTCTTGCATCTATGTTTGTTTATATAGGAATCCGTTTAGAACTTGGAGAGAAATAGTGTCCTTTTTTCATATAACGAAAAAGGAAAATATAATGACACAATTTCCATTTTGTATGGTTTTAATATGGTAAATAACGCGGCTTTTAATCAATACCGAAGGAAAAAGGAAACCCATTTATTGAATTCTTGTGTTTCAAGTAAGGACAATTATACACACACACAAAAATTGCTAATATAATAAAAAGTAAAATTTCATGGTTTTGGAAATAAGAATTTTCTATTTTGCTTTCAAAAGGAAACTGTCGTTGTGTACATTTAATGATGTTCTTGTATCTCAAGAATGGAAATATAAAAACCGTCAATAAGAGTAAACTTAAATAAATCAGGGGAAAACTCGAAAATCTATATCAAGACTACGTATTTTAATTAAACAAGAACAATAAATCAGTAAATCTCAAAGACTAGCACAGTTTCTAAGTTTGAAGCAATAATTTTCTGTCATTTCTTGCGATGCAAACAATATCTCATTAAGATATTAATTATTTAGTATTTTATTTTTGGAAACATCATGTACAGAGGAATGAATTTCTGTAGCTCAACTCTTCTTACCATGGAGAAGCTATCCTTGATGAACGGGCCAGAGTCGATTTATTACGATTCATTAGTTTTTTTTTTGCAACAAAATTCTCAGTAACCAATAAAATTTCTGTGATAAGCTGAAACTAAATACCAGTTTCACAATAAACTAAATTTTTTACGATTCTGATGTTATCTCCTGAATTCGCTATTGTGTCCGACACAGAGGCCAGAGCACATTCCACAGATCATCTACAACTTAGTCTAGTTTCATTTTATAGACATTCAAATCAGTTACACGTTTTCAAAGTTACACCTTGCATACCGGTCCGGTCCATCATTTTATAGACATTCAAATCAGGTTCGTTTTTTCAATATTTAACTAACCAAAAATTTCTTTTGAACAAAGGTTAGATAAAAGGCCCAACATTCAGGTGAAAACTGTTGCGATGCCAAAGTTTATAACACACAATTGCAAAAAGTTCAAAGTTTTTGCTTAACCAGGTTATCTTCGGAATCTTTCTTCCCCAGAGAGCTACAATAAATAAAGTAAACGAAGTAATTGAACAAAAAAGATTATATACTAGTGAATAAATAATACTAGTAACTACAACATTCGCAAGCTTGCAGCTAGAGATTCAAACTTTATTAAGACCACGAGAAATGTTAAAATATGTTTATTAAATGTACTGGTTAAAATTCAATTTGGATGACCGTTAGTGAGAGAGGTTCAGTGCAGTGATTTATGAACTTGATTCAATATGCCACGAACAAATAATGCAATAACGAAACAAAACTGAGATGAAGCCTAATCTTCTTCTAGTCAGTGATGTTAACAAGTAATGAAACAAGACTAGCCATAAGTGGCAAGAAAACGAACATTGAATAAATATTCTCTTTTCGTTTTCTATTTTTTATTACTATAGGGGTAAGATGAATAACAAAGATTCTTGACTTGAGAGTGCGACTCACCTTTAAAAACCTTTTTTTCTTCGGAGTTTCTGATTCTCATTCTGCAGAATCTCAGCAAGAGAACCCACTTTCTATTTTCTTTAAATTATTTATTTTGTTTTCATAAGCAAAAGAATATAATTCCGTGGGTATTTATTTATTTTCCAGGCGAATGTAGCCCACGTGTACAAGTATGCTCCCTACGCGAGCGCTTCAAAGCATCAATGAGAATAAAGTTTAGTCGTAAACTAGAACAAGAATCTATAAATGAACGTACAAGGAAGAACATTTAGTCTCTATCACCCACTCCCCCCTCTCTCTTTCTCTATTTATTTTTCACTCTCAACAATGACTTTTGAAATGAGTAAAAGAGAGTGTGTAAGTTATCAAGAATTAAGTTACAAAAGAAAATAATAACCAAGAATTGTCGACAAAATCTAAAAGCTTTCACGAGCAATAGTTTGCTGTGAACTCAAAAAGTATGACATGCAGTGGATAAAAGTGACTGGATTAGAAACTAATTTAATTTATAACCTTATACAAAAGTACTGTAATTAAACAGAAGTTTAGGTAAAAAGAAATAGAAATCGTAATATGAGAGGAGTGAGTTTGATGAGATTCATTCAAATAAGACTTTTAGAGACTTGCAACTCACAACATGAAAAGCATATTCTCACCCACATGGGGATCAACTATTTTGGTAATATGCTCAAATGCTTTTAACTGAAGGTTATGATAGGTTCTTCCTTCTCCAAACACCGAATAAAGTGAATTGAGTAATCACAACCATGAGATATCGCCTATAAAGTTTGGTTCGGTATAAAATAAATGCAAAGATATCATTCCAAGGAACATAATATTTGTTTTTTCGACCTTTTCCCTTATGAATTATATAGACCATATCATAGCACTCATTTAGCTAATGTGGGACTCAAAACTGGATATATTCTTAATTGCAGATAGAGTAGTTGTAACCTACACAACTATAACATTTGTCAATCACAATCTCTATTCATCTTTTTATATGTCCTGATCCTGTTGAAGATGCAAAGTATTGATGGTAATATATATATGCACGCATAAACTTTTTGAAAACTCAAGAAACCTAAAATTCATTGAAATAGTTGGAGGAATTGGAGGGAAGTATATAGGAAAAAAAAGGGAAGCAATAGATGTTTCACTTCTAAATATGCATAAACATATAAATGCAAACACACACACATGCAACCGAGAGAGTGTTGTAGTTATTAGATAGACTAGACAAGAAAAATTACAAACATAATAATACACAGGCATGGAGGGGCCAAATGGTTTGTGCTAATCAAAGAATGTTAAGAAAATGGGACCCTCCAGAAATTTTATACTGTGTAGAGAGAATATGGTACTAAACTTGTTGAAGGAGACAATATGAAAATATTCCTTATCATCTTTTTAATTAAGCAAAACAAATTTTCCAACTAAAACTTTCATTTGTTTGATATCTTAAACAAAAGCTTCTTTACTCGACTGAGTAAAAATGTATTTAACATTAGCCAGATGCCCTTTTAACATCAGTAACATGTAACTAAAAGTCTTGATTGAATTAATTAGACTCATCATAATGTCCCTAGAGAAAGAAAATGACTCTATGAACAAGGAAAAAAAAACAATCCGGACGAATGAAAAGCATTGAGAATATTCTGAGAGAGAAAGGTTAGAGCTGTGACTATGAAAATATCAAGGAATAAGAAAATAGTTGATTCCATGGCCCAAGTAAAAAAAAAAGTTAGGAAAAAAATTAGGGAATAAGATACTTCCCTCTGCCAGAATGGCTAGAGAATGCGCATATGATGCATTAATTGTGGATCAATTCTGGTATCTAATTGGGGTTGAAAAGTTGTAGTCCATAGGAATCAATCAATACATGAAAAAATCATCTAGAAACAAAAGCATAATTAACACTTCAAAACGATAAGGACACAACTAACAAAGCATCGATTGGACCAGTTATTCATATTCCATCCCTTAATCATCGTTCTCTAATTTGCCCTCCCTTTTCTCCATTCAACTTCCTATATAAAGCAAAGTTGCACCAAAGCAGCCTGATAAAATATAAAGAACAAGTAAGACTTAGCAACAAAAACATCTTCCTTAGTTGTTGGAGTTTACACCCTTTGGAAATTCTGAGAGAAGCAGTCAGGTAAAAGAAAACATCCATCATGGCAAAATCATTGTTTAATGCAATCTCTAGGTGGTTGATAACTAAACTTGCATTTCACCTTTTTGTGCACAGACTTTATGTATTACCAAAACCAGCACCAAGGAAAGAGCATCCTCTCTTCTTCAAGAATGCACTTACCTTCTGAGAGACATCATTTCCTTAGAGGAGGGAACAGTCCAGGAGATTCTGGTCTCATCCTCTCAACCGATGCAAAGCCACGATTAAAATGGACTCCAGATCTTCATGAGAGATTCATTGAAGCAGTTAATCAACTCGGTGGAGCTGATAGTAAGTTAGCAAGAGAATTAATTAATCATCTCTGGCTTGCTATCAGATAGGGTTTTAGATATAATATTTTTTACTTAACTTGTTGCAGAAGCAACTCCTAAAACTATCATGAAAGTCATGGGTATTCCAGGGCTTACCCTATACCATCTCAAAAGTCATCTTCAGGTAAGCCACCAACACTTGACATAGCTCGTTCATCTTTTTGTGTGTATTCACAAAAAGTTGCTAACATATGAAATTGGTTACCAGAAATACAGGCTGAGCAAGAATCTCAACGGACAAGCTAACAGCGGCTTAAACAAAATAGGTAAAAAATTATTAATCATATGGACAAATACAAGAACATATAAAAACCTTAAATTCCTAGCAAATATCTAAATATTACTCTTATAGGTATGATGACCATGATTGAAGAAAAGAGCCCTGATGCAGACGAAATTCAAAGTGAGAGTTTAAGCATTGGACCACAGCCAAACAAGTAAGCAATATTAAAAATATTTGTCTATATGATATGACTTTCTAACTTATTAGTGTAGTGTAGCGCCAACTGACCTAATTTATCTGCAACCAGGAACTCTCCTATAAGTGAAGCACTGCATATGCAAATAGAGGTCCAAAGAAGGCTTCATGAGCAACTTGAGGTATCATTTTCATACTCATACAATCCTTTTATTCATACAACGCTTTTAACTCACGGATGGTAAATATTAAAGATACCTTGCAATACAAGAAACAATTAGAAATAACTGTTAGTGTTTGTTGGAGTTATTCATACCAAGTGAACATCATATGATTGTGTAGCATTCAATAGAGGATATAAGTTTGTAGTTACTAGAAAAATAAAAGCATTCAGTTTTTAAATATCGTATTTAAAACTGAGTCAGGTACAGCGACATTTGCAGCTCAGGATAGAGGCTCAAGGGAAGTACTTGCAATCAGTTTTGGAGAAGGCACAAGAGACTCTTGGAAGACAAAACCTGAGTCCAGCTGGGATCGAAGCTGCCAAAGTTCAACTCTCGGAGTTAGTATCCAAAGTATCAGCAGAATACCCAAACACCAGCTTCCTGGAACCAAAAGATTTTCAAAACATATGCTCACAACAGATGCAAACAACTTATCCACCTGATTGTTCCCTCCAGAGCTGCTTGACCTCGAGCGAGGGAGCTCAGAACAACAGATTAGGACTAAGAACATATCTTGGTGATTCAACATCCGAGAAGAAAGAGGTTATGGAAGAACCATTGTTCCAAAGGATGGAGCTCACGTGGACGGAAGGTCTAAGAGAGAATCCATATGTTTCAACAATGGTTAGTGACGCAGAGCAAAGAATCTCATATTCAGAGAGAAGTCCAGCTAGACTGACAATGGGAGTAGGAATGCACGGACACAGAGGTCATCAACAAGGCAACAATGAGTATAAAGAAGAAAGATTCAATAACAAGAGTGAGGATCATAAGCTTGAAACACAAAGCACAAAGACAGAGCTGGATCTCAACGCACATGTTGAAAACTATTGTACAACGCGGCCAAAACAGTTTGACTTGAATGGTTTTAGCTGGAACTGAAAAGGATTAACCAGAAGGTTAAAGAGATTTTCAATCTTTTTTTTTTAAAGTTCGGACAGGAAGTGGAGAAGCTGTAGAAAAAAGGACTCAGTTAAGAGATACATCTTGAATCAAGATTCTCGAGGATAATGTACCAAACTATTCATTGTTATTAGCTCATACTAGATAAGGAGTCTGTGCGACTCATTTATCAAAATAAATATACCATACTTTATAACTTATATTTTTTTTATAAAATTACTGTTATTTTTTTTCAACGAAGTCCTTGAAACATGTGTACAATGTAGATTACATATGTTTATATTGATTTATAAATGTTCTTAAAATTTTATATTAGTTTTACAATTTCGTATTATAATTTAATTTAATATGCCAATACTAATTTAAATATATATATATATATATATATATATATCTTATTATTATTATTTTATAAGTTATTTAAAATTATAAATACAACTTAATATATTTAAAACTAATTAAAAGAAGCAAACACATTTAAACCTAATCATTTACTAAACTAATAAAAGTAAATTATAATGATGGGTATGACATTCATAATTTATTTGAAGCCATGTCAAAATATAATTACATAGCAACGTTAAGAGATATTTCCCACTAACATGTTCTTTTTAGTAAATTACACTTCCATTTTTTTTTCTTATTATTTGTATCTTTTAGCAAATTATATTTTTCCTATATCAGTGGTAGATGCAGCTATGCAGTCTCTATTTTCAAGAGAAATTTGAACAACTAAATTATAAAAACTCTTTGATATTCATCCTATATCAGGTTGGATGTATCTATGCATAAATATAAAAGTTTCATATTTTCTAATTTATTTTTAAATCCATGAGTTAACCTCTGCGAAAAATTGATTTTTTTCTTTCTGATAATGCTGTTTGTACTTAAGTTTAATCTTTTTAGTGTTGTTTAAAATATCTAATCATATTAAAAATTTATAATAATGTATCGTAAATTTATTTTCATAGTACATAGGCATCAGTAATAATTTTCCAACAAGTAATTTAATGCAACTTCATATACCAAGTAAATCAAAGAACTAAGCCCTTTGAAATTTCTATATTCTAGAGAAATTAGAACAACAAAGGTGTCAGACATCCTTGATCTTTATCATATATCCGTGCTGAATGCATTTATGCATTAAAAAAAAGTACTATATTTTCTAATTTATCTTGAAATTTGTTTAACCTATGTTAATATACAATTAGTGTGTGGTTTGGTATTTTTAAACAACACTAAAGTGTCTAAAAAATATAGATAGAATTTATCGAAAAATTCAATTTTTTCAAAGGGGTTAGCCCACATATTTCAAGAAAAACTAGAAATTTTTTAATTTTTGTTTTAATGCATATTTGCATCATGAACTGACATATTTTGAAGACTAAAGAGGTTTCAGACCTTTATGTTCTCATTTCTCTAGAAAATAGAGATTTTATAATGGTTAGTACACTAATTAGATCGTATAAGAAGTTTAAATAAATTATTCATTGGAAAGTTAGAAATGATGACCATGTACCATGAAAATATATTTAGCCTATGTTAATATACATTTAGAGTGTGGTTTGGTATTTTTTTAAACACTAAAGTGTCTAAAAAATATAGATAGAATTTATCGGAAAAATCATTTTTTTCAAAGGGGTTAGCCCACATATTTCAAGAAAAAATAGAATTTTTTTTGATTTTTGTTTTAATGCATATTTGCATCATGAACTGGCATATTTTGAAGACTAAAGAGGATTCAGACCTTCTATGTTCTCATTTCTCTAGAAAATAGAGATTTTATATATTGGTTAGTACACTAATTAGATCGTATATGAAGTTTAAATAAATTACTCGTTGGAAAGTTAGAAATGATAACTATGCACCATCAAAATATGTTGAGCCTATGTTAATATACAATTAGAGTGTGGTTTGGTATTTTTATACCACACTAAAGTGTCTAAAAAATATAGATAGCATTTATCGAAAAATTCAATTTTTTAAAAGGGGTTATCCCACATATTTCAAGGAAAATTAGAAATTTTTTAATTTTTGTGTTAATGCTTATTTGCATCATGAACTGACATATCTTGAAGACTAAATATGTTTCAGACCTTATATGTTCTCATTTCTCTAGAAAATAGAGATTTTATAGTGGTTAGTACACTAATTAGATCGTATATGAAGTTTAAGTAAATTATTCGTTGGAAAGTTAGAAATGATGACCATGTACCACTAAAATTTGTTTAGCCTATGTTAACATACATTTAGAGTGTGGTTTGGTATTTTTTTTTAAACACTAAAGTGTCTAAAAAATATAGATAGAATTTATCGAAAAATTCAATTTTTTCAAAGGAGTTAGCCCATGTATTTCAAGAAAAATTAGAAATTTTTAAATTTTTGTTTTAATGCATATTTGCATCATAAACTGGCATATTTTGAAGACTAAAGAGGATTCAGACCTTATATGTTCCCATTTCTCTAGAAAATAGAGATTTTATATATTGGTTAGTACACTAATTAGATCTTATATGAAGTTTAAATAAATTACTCGTTAGAAAGTTAGAAATGATGACCATGTACCATGAAAAGATTTTTAGCCTATGTTAATATACATTTAGAGTCTGTTTTGGTATTTTTTAACAACACTAAATTGTCTAACAAATATAGATAGCATTTATCGAAAATTCAATTTTTTCGAAGGGGTTAGCCCACGTATTTCAAGAAAAATTAGAAATTTTTTTTTTTTTTTTTAATGCATATTTGTATCATGAACTGGCATATTTTGAAGACTAAAGAGGATTCAGACCTTATATGTTCCCATTTCTCTAGAAAATAGAGATTTTATATATTGGTTAGTAAACTTATTAGATCGTATATGAAGTTTAAATAAATTACTTGTTGGAAAGTTAGAAATGATAACCATGTACCATGAAAATATGTTGAGCCTATGTTAATATACAATTAGAGTGTGGTTTGGTATTTTTATACCACACTAAAGTGTCTAAAAAATATAGATAGAATTTATCGAAAAATTCAATTTTTTCAAAGGGGTTACCCCACATATTTCAAGAAAAATTAGAATTTTTTTAATTTTTGTGTTAATGCATATTTGCATCATGAACTGACATTTTGAAGACTAAAGAGGTTTCAGACCTTATATGTTCTTATTTCTCTACAAAATAAAGATTTTATAGTGGTTAGTACACTAATTAGATCGTATAAGAAGTTTAAATAAATTATTCGTTGGAAATTTAAAATGATGACCATGTACCATGAAAATATTTTTAGCCTATGTTAATATACATTTAGAGTGTGGTTTAATATTTTTTTAAACACTAAAGTGTCTAAAAAAATATAGATAGCATTTATCGAAAAATCAATTTTTTCAAAGGGGTTAGCCCACGTATTTCAAGAAAAATTAGAAATTTTTTTAATTTTTGTGTTAATGCATATTTGCATCATGAACTGACATATCTTGAAGACTAAATATGTTTCAGACCTTATATGTTCTCATTTCTCTAGAAAATAGAGATTCTATAGTGGTTAGTACACTAATTAGATCTTATCTAAAGTTTAAATAAATTTTTCGTTGGAAAGTTAGAAATGATGACCATGTACCACGAAAATTTGTTTAGCCTATGTTAACATACATTTAGAGTGTGGTTTGGTATTTTTTTAAAACACTAATGTGTCTAAAAAATATAGATAGAATTTATCGAGAAATTCAATTTTTTCAAAGGGGTTAGCCCACGTATTTCAAGAAAAATTAGAATTTTTTTAAATTTTGTTTTAATGCATATTTGCATCATGAACTGGCATATTTTGAAGACTAAAGAGGATTCAGACCTTATATGTTCTCATTTCTCTAGAAAATAGAGATTTTATATATTGGTTAGTACACTAATTAGATATTATATGAAGTTTAAATAAATTACTCGTTAGAAAGTTAGAAATGATGACCATGTACCATGAAAATATTTTTAGCCTATGTTAATATACATTTAGAGTCTGTTTTGGTATTTTTTAACAACACAAAATTGTCTAACAAATATAGATAGCATTTATCAAAAATTCAATTTTTTTGAAGGGGTTAGCCCACGTATTTCAAGAAAAATTAGAAATTTTTTAATTTTTGTTTTAATGCATATTTGTATCATGAACTGGCATATTTTGAAGACTAAAGAGGATTCAGACCTTATATGTTCCCATTTCTCTAGAAAATAGAAATTTTATATATTGGTTAGTACACTAATTAGATCGTAGCTGAAGTTTAAATAAATTACTCTGTGGAAAGTTAGAAATGATGACTATGTACCATGAAAATATGTTTATCCTATGTTAATATACATTTAGAGTGTGGTTTTGTATTTTTTTTAAACACTAAAGTGTCTAAAAAATATAGATAGCATTTATCAAAAAATTCAATTTTTTCGAAGGGTTAGCCCACGTATTTCAAGAAAAATTAGAAATTTTTTAATTTTTGTTTTAATGCATATTTGCATCATGAACTGACATATTTTGAAGACTAAAGAGGTTTCAGACCTTATTTGTTCCCATTTCTCTAGAAAATAGAGATTTTATATATTGGTTAGTACACTTATTAGATCGTATATGAAGTTTAAATAAATTACTTGTTGGAAAGTTAGAAATGATAACCATGAAAATATGTTGAGCCTATGTTAATATAAAATTAGAGTGTGGTTTGGTATTTTTATACCACACTAAAGTGTCTAAAAAATATAGATAGAATTTATCGAAAAATTCAATTTTTTCAAAGGGGTTAGCCCACATATTTCAAGAAAAACTTGAATTTTTTAATTTTTGTGTTAATGCATATTTGCATCATGAACTGACATATTTTGAAGACTAAAGAGGTTTCAGACCTTATATGTTCTTATTTCTCTACAAAATAGAGATTTTATAGTGGTTATTAGATCGTATAGGAAGTTTAAATATATTATTCGTTGGAAATTTAGAAATGATGACCATGTACCATGAAAATATGTTTAGCCTATGTTAATATACATTTAGAGTGTGGTTTAATATTTTTTTTTAAAAACTAAAGTGTCTAAAAAATATAGATACCATTTATCGAAAAAATCAATTTTTTTCAAAGGGGTTAGTCCACGTATTTCAAGAAAAATTAGAAATTTTTTAATTTTTGTTTTAATGCATATTTGCATCATCAACTGGCATATTTTGAAGACTAAAGAGGATTAAGATCTTATATGTTCCCATTTCTCTAGAAAATAGAGATATTATATATTGGTTAGTACACTAATTAGACACTTATATGAAGTTTAAATAAATTACTCGTTAGAAAGTTAGAAATGATGACCATGTACCATGAAAATATGTTTAGCCTATGTTAAAATACAATTAAAGTGTGGTTTGGTATTTTTAAACAACACTAAAGTGTCTAAAAAATATAGATAAAATGTATCGAAAAATTCATTTTTTTCAAAGGGCTTAGCCCACACATTTCATGAAAAATTAGAAATTTTTTATTTTTTTTTTAATGCTTATTTGCATCATGAACTGGCATATTTTGAAGACTAAAGAGGATTCAGACCTTATATGTTCCCATTTCTCTAGAAAATAGAGATTTTATATATTGGTTAGTACACTAATTAGATCTTATATGAAGTTTAAATAAATTACTCGTTAGAAAGTTAGAAATGATGACCATGTACCATGAAAATATGTTTAGCCTATGTTAATATACAATTAGAGTGTGGTTTGGTATTTTTAAACAACACTAAAGTGTCTAAAAAATATAGATAGCATTTATCGAAAAAATCAATTTTTTCAAAGGGCTTGGCCCACATATTTCAAGAAAAATTAGAAATTTTTTAATTTTTGTTTTAATGCATATTTGCATCATGAACTGACATATTTTGAAGACTAAAGAGGATTCAGACCTTATATGTTCCCATTTCTCTAGAAAATAGAGATTTTATATATTGGTTAGTACACTAATTAGATCTTATATGAAGTTTAAATAATTTACTCGTTAGAAAGTTAGAAATGATGACCATGTACCATGAAAATATGTTTAGCCTATGTTAATATACAATTAGAGTGTGGTTTGGTAATTTTAAACAACACTGAAGTGTCTAAAAAATATAGATAGAATTTATCGAAAAATTCATTTTTTTCAAAGGGGTTAGCCTACATATTTCAAGAAAAGTTAGAAATTTTTTTTATTTTTGTTTTAATGCATATTTGCATCATGAACTGACATATTTTAAACACTAAATAGGTTTCAGTCCTTATATGTTCCCATTTCTCTGAAAAATAGAGATTTTATTGTGGTTAGTACATTAATTAGATCGTATATGAAGTTTAAATAAATTATTCGTTGGAAAGTTAGAAATGATGACCATGTACCATGAAAATATGTTTAGCCTATGTTAATATACATTTAGAGTGTGATTTGGTATATTTTAACAACACTAAATTGTCTAACAAATATAGATAGCATTTATCGAAAATTCAATTTTTTCGAAGGGGTTAGCCCACGTATTTCAAGAAAAGTTAGAATTTTTTTAATTTTTGTTTTAATGCATATTTGCGTCATAAACTGGCATATTTTGAAGACTAAAGAGGATTCCGACCTTATATGTTCCCATTTATCTAGAAAATAGAAATTTTATAAATTGGTTAGTACACTAATTAGATCGTAGCTGAAGTTTAAATAAATTACTCGGTGGAAAGTTAGAAATGATGACCATGTACCATGAAAATATATTTAGCCTATGTTAATATACAATTAGAGTGTGGTTTGGTATTTTTATACCACACTAAAGTGTCTAAAAAATATAGATAGAATTTATCGGAAAAATCAATTTTTTTTCAAATGGGTTAGCCCACGTATTTCAAGAAAAATTAGTATTTTTTTAATTTTTATTTTAATGCATATTTGCATCATGAACTGGCATATTTTGAAGACTAAATAGGATTCAGACCTTATATGTTCTCATTTCTCTAGAAAATAGAGATTTTATAGTGGTTAGTACACTAATTAGATCGTATATGAAGTTTAAATAAATTATTTGTTGGAAAGTTAGAAATGATGACCATGTACCACGAAAATTTGTTTAGCCTATGTTAACATACATTTAGAGTGTGGTTTGGTATTTTTTTTAAACACTAA
>CAKOAT010741821.1:92456-161032 GCA_932364175.1 Eruca vesicaria subsp. sativa | reverse complement strand
AAAGATCACTTTCAACGGACCTTTCCGACCATTAATTCCGCCTAACTTAACTAAAACTGGTTAACCACTCGCAAGAACCTTACGCTAAAGGCTCAAGATTCTTACGAGCTGGGGGGCTAACTGTTGGGGTCAAAATCGGTACGACGGAATCAACGGCCGAAACTTCCCGCAGAAATATAAAAGGAATCGTTTTGTAAAACCCGAAAAATCGTTTTATAAAATTCGAGGATCGTTTTATAAAACTCGAGGACCGTTTTATAAAACTCGAGAATCGTTTTATAAAACCCGAGGATTGTTGGTGTCAAAAACCGCACTCTCGAAATCAACGTCTGCGATAACTTCTGTAAAAGGGGGATCATTACTTTCCGCAAAAGTGATTTTATAAAACTCAGAGATCGTTTTATAAAACTCGAGAATCGTTTTATAAAACTCGAGAATCGTATTATAAAACTCGAGAATCGATTTATAAAACTCGAAGAATCGTTTTTTAAAACTCGAAGAATCGTTTTATAAAACTTGAGAATCGTTTTATAAAACTCGAAGAATCGTTTTATAAAACTCGAGAAATCGTTTTATAAGACTTGAAGAATCGTTTTATAAAACTCGAGAATCGTCTTATAAAACTCGAGAATCGTTTTATAAAACTCGAAGAATCGTTTTATAAAACTCGAGAATCGTTTTATAAAACTCGAAGAATCGTTTTATAAAACTCGAGAAATAGTTTTATAAAACTTGAAGAATCGTTTTATAAAACTCGAGAATCATTTTATAAAACTCGAGAATCGTTTTATAAAACTCGAAGAATCGTTTTATAAAACTCGAGAATCGATTTATAAAACTCGAAGAATCGTTTTATAAAACTCGAGAATCGTTTTATAAAACTCGAGAATCGTTTTATAAAACTCGAAGAATCGTTTTATAAAACTCGAGAATCGTTTTATAAAACTCTAGAATCGATTTATAAAACTCGGAGAATCGTTTTATAAAACTCGAAGAATCGTTTTACGAAACCGCAAAAAAACGAAACAGCCGTAAAACGCGAACTAGTCACGACTAGTTCGCCCATGGGCAAATAAGCCGGCCCGGCTTAGTTCGCCGATGGGCGGACTAGGGACGCTCCACTAGTTCGCCGATGGGCGAACTAAAGACACTCCACTAGTTCGCCCATCGGCGAACTAAGCCGGCCCGGCTTAGTTCGCTGATGGGCGAACTAAAAACTTCTCGGATATCCCGCGCCTCGATCTCCCGCATCCCCGATTCAAAACTTACGTCTTTCGACATGATCGCATTCTAAACTACGGCTGAAACATCTCCCATTCCATCTCAATCCGATCTACCGTTCGAGTTTTACGATAAAAACCGTAAAACTTCGCTTTCTCAGAAAGAACTCGAGGAAATCGTATAAAACGGCAACGGTTAAACGAAACGCAGAACATTGCCTAAACTATACGATTTATTCAAGATTTCTCGTTAAAATCATAAAAACGCGTTTTTTAATAAAAAAAACGCCGAGTAAGTCGTTAAAAAACGTGTTTTTAATAAAAAACGCCGAGTAAGTCGTAAAAAATGTGTTTTTAATAAAAAGTCGAGTAAATCGTAATACCTCGCGATTAACTCGAGTAATTTATTAAAAACGACGTCAGATCAGGAAACGATCCCGTAAAAAGTCGGAAAACGGATTTATCGCAAAACGGCCCGGAAGGACCTAAAACGCGATAAAAACCCATCTCACGATTTTAATGGAATCTAACCCGCAGATTTGATAACATTTTGACGGTTTACTCGCAGAAGGAAAATAAAGGCAAGTTTGAAGATAAATAGAAGATTTCCGCGGAAGAAAATGAAGGATCGAGAAAAATGGAAGATTCCCGAAATACTCAAATCCGGCAAAATGGAAAGATCGAACCGTCAAGGCAAGGAGTATATAAACCAGAGGCGTAGGGCAGAAGAGGGGGATGAAATCTAGAGCTCTCATCTGAGACTTTTACAACTTTTCTAGACTTAGAATTTTCCGCACTTAGAAACTTAGGCTTTTTTCGACAAGTTCGGTTTCTATGACTGGCGCTCAATCACTAGACAAACTCGCCCAGGCAGTTCGATCTCTTGTCCAGCTCAATCACCTGAACTACGTTCGACTTGGTCCCCGAAAGGAGTACGTAGGCAGCCTTTCATAAGGTTCAGTCCGAAATCATTCAAACCTTTTTTCCTATCTTTTTCCGTTTTTCGTCATCGAGCTGCGACTCGACTAGATCTAGGGTTTTATGTTTGTAACTCGCTGATGGCCCCTGCGGCCAAAGCCTTTGTAATTCCCTGTAATGATCGCAACGCTCTTACGCGAATCGGAAATAAGANCCTGCGGCCAAAGCCTTTGTAATTCCCTGTAATGATCGCAACGCTCTTACGCGAATCGGAAATAAGATCGACTTTCTTTATAAATTCGTTTTACTATGTTTTTCATATTTTTCCGCATTTATTTGGTTACTTGTCGTTGGCTTTCGCAGAGATCCGGTTCCTCTGGAAAATTAGGGTTTTCCTAAGTTTCCTTATTTAATGGAAATCGACAAGTGTGAATTTCGGTTCTCACAGGATCACCCTCATTTTATGTAACCACGACCTCCCCAAAACGACGTCAAAATGCATAGGGTGTTCGGAGACGGTGAATTTGGATTTTAATTCCAAATTTTGGACTCTGGTCAGGATGGATACGGTCTCCAAGAATCACACTTTTTGTCCGACGAAGTCGACGTGGAAATCAATCTCACGTTGGATGGTGTGGCCACCTTGATCTATTAATCGGAGTGTGTCTCTAGGTATAATATTTCCGGCGCTACCTGTGTCGATAAAGGCTCTTTCTATGGTCACTCCAGCGAGATCGATTGTGATGACTAGGGCATCGTCGTGTGGCAGATCGAGTAATTACTGTTTCGTGTTCATAGAAGGTTAACGTTTCCTTCTGGGTTTCTGATGGCTGTCGAGCTTCCGGGAGGCGTGTTGCTTCTTGGTGCGGAGCTCTTCTTTTTTACGGGCCGCCGGTATTGTTGTCGGATGGTCGCGTCTTTGCTGACGTCGTGATGACAGCTGCTTCTGAGGAATCGCGTTCGACTGCTTTTCTTTTTGGATATCCGGATCAGGTCCGATCGGGGTTCATAATCGTGCTTAGAAATCCTAGATCGGATTCCTAGCAAAGGCGTTTTTCGTTTATCTTCCCCGCAGTTGGTGCCAAAATGTTCAGAAATAACAACAAAGAGTACAAGAAAGCGAACTAGAAATCTAAAGAAATGAGGTCAATGTGATTAGTGAATAGCTCTAGGGTTTTTCTTGTGTCTGTTGAATATCTTTCTAGCTCTCTTTTTAGAGTCCTTCCTTCCTCTAACTGTTTCCGCAACCTCCGGGACCCCGTTTCGAACCTCGTAGAGTCCGCTGGTCATGACGTGATGATAAAACTTGGACCTAGGCCTTGTTATGGACATCAGGTTCAAATTCGTTCTCATTGTACTTCCCCGAACTCACTTGTTCACTTCTTTGACGAGCTTGGAATTAATGGGCCCGATTTTGGGTGCAACAGTAACCTACTGTTAGGTTTGTTTTAAATTTGGTTTTATTTTCATATATAACTGATTTATGTTTTTATTTATTTCAGGTTAAAAAGAGGTGAACTAACGGTACTGTAGCAGAGACATTGTAGCAGAACAGACGAACGATACTGTAGCAGCATCATCGATCGACACTGTAGCAATGCTACTATACCGGAGATACTGTTCATTGGAAAAAAATATTTTTATTTATTATTTTTTATTTGTGTTTTATTTATTTCAGACCCGAGAAAGACGAGTTTCATAAAAATCGACGATGGCTAGCTAGAATCGATCGACAGAGCATCAAGAGTATTGATCGCTACTTATATCAAAATCAGGTATATTGTTCTTCCTTGTTAATTTCATCCTTATGATTTATTTTCCCACCGATATTAGACTGTATAACATTGAAGACAATGCTGTTTAAGTCTAGGGGAGGTTCTACTAGTATTGTGTTTTATGTTGAGTATATAAAAAAAAAAGATCCGAGTAGACGATTTCTCAGCACATCGACCAATGAGACAAGCTCGATATCGATCGACAGCGCTTCAGCAACAACGATCGATTTTCTCTTCATTGTGTCAAATGATTACTGATTGCTCTAGCCATCGATCAATGAGACTATATCGATATCAATCGACAGCACTTCATATCCAACGATCGATTGTCACTTTTTTGTGTCGATCGATACTGTTTCCGGTCAGGTATACCACTACAAAAAAGGGTATTAATAGCACAATATTATAACGGGGTTTTCTAAAGTGCTATAGAAAATCAATTTTTATTTTTATTTATTTATATTAATAGCAGTTAAATCCCGCTGTTGGTGAAAATTAGTGAGCGGCAAATGAAAATCGCTTAGAGCATGTGTATCGCTGTCCTTAAGACAGTCCTAAAGGTAATAAATTGGCAAAAATAAATCAAAATGAATATAATTACTCAGGACGTTGTCAAAATTATAAACTCTCGTGGGCGTCCTTAATGGCCACGTGGAGTGTTGCTAGTGGCTGAATGAAAACGATAGGGTAAACCCTTCTTCTTCTTTCATTTCACGTGGGAGAGTCCGAGAGCGTTTGTGGCAAAGGCGATTTATCGGAGACCATAGTAGTCGATTCTCGAACCATCTTCGTCGGCGATTCTCGATTCAACTAGCTCGGCGATACATCTCCGGCATCTCTTCCCTTCTATCTCCGTTCGGTGGTGGTGTCTCTTCCCTTCGTCGGCCATTCGTCTTCCTTCCACCGTCGATTCGAAGGTATAATTGGTTGCATGTTGTTGTTTTCGCTTTACCTTTACCCGATCATGATGCAGTTGTTGTCGTTCTCGTCATCGGAACCCTAGATTTCGATTACATTTGGGGTTTTTAAAATTTTATTCCGTCTTTGATGTCATCGCTCATTGATTTCGTCTTTCATTGATTTTGTCTTTGATTTCGTGGTTGATTTCGTCTTTGATCTCTTCTTTGATTTGTCTTTAATTTCGACTTCTTGATTAAGGCCAACCCTGTTCTTGTGAGTGTTTTGTTGTATATAAAACTGAATTCATGTTCGATATTCGACCATTGATTTGATGAAACACAAATTGTGTCTCTTCTTTGATTCTCACACTGTTTCGTTGATTGTTCTTTGACATTATTTGTCGTAGATTTGTTAAGTATTTGGTCGTATATTCTTTCTATTATGTTAACTGAGTAACTGAAAAATAAAATTTTTGGATTGATGGACTGTAAGAAGAACACACATTACCGCCGAAAGAAAGGTAACTCACTTACACTTAATTGAAATTGATAGAGTAGAAGTTTAAATCGACTTGATTACTTCTGTCTTCGTGGAGATATGTTTGTTTTTTTTGGTTGTCATATAAAAGCTTTGTTGTTGTTTGATGTGTAAATGGGAAGTTGTTTGAATACAAGTTGTGAAAGCTTTGTTGTTGTAGATGTCTCTTCGGTTAGCTCCGCATGAACCTCATTTTGTAAAGCCCATGCTCCCGGGTTTCCACACTGGCTTGGTATAGACACACTCTCCCTATTTCTGATGTATATGTGTCTTATAATGTTTAGTTGTGCTTAAGTTTCCCTTCTCTGAATTTCAGGACATACCACTTACCTTCTTCGCAAATCACATAGAAGGGAAGACGAACAAGACATCATGGAAATTAAGAACGGACGCTTCCGATAAGACTTGGAAGGTGATACAAGAAGGGACAAGACTCACTAGAGGTTGGGAAACATTCGCCAGAGCACATGACCTCCGCGTCGGTGACATCGTCATCTTCAAGAAGGAAGCACACATGGTGTTTCATGTAACTCCTATTGGTCCTAGCTGCTGTGAGATTAGGTATACACCTCCCCACGTGACCAAGGAAGAAGCCTCCTCACATGATGCTGCAGGTGAGATTATTAAGTCTAATTAAAACTCACTGTCCTCTTTTGATTCCTAAATTATTGTCTTATGGATCAGGAGGATCAGGAGCAAGGGCTGATTTTATCTCATTTGAGTATTGTTTCTTAGTTGAGGTCACGGATAAGAGCCTAGCAGAAGACATACTTGTAAGTAGTTAGTCGTTTTGTGTGTTTATTTCAAAACTTAACGAAGACTAATTTTCATTTGTTATGTGTTTGCAGCTGTTTCCTGCGGCAGCTACGCATCAATGTAGTGTGTTGAACAAACAATGCCAGGAGGTGATACTAGTGAACAAGGAGGGAAACTCATGGATTGCGAATTTGCTCTTTTGCGAATCAAAGAGCATGTATTACATCAGAGGAGGGTGGACGAAATTCTGTTGTGATAACAAATACGACATAGCTTCCTTATTAGTCTTCAATGTCGTTGGTGATGGAAAAACAGCTCCACTGTTGTGTGTGTGTCCTGAAAGCGAAGAGATCCGCCAATTACTGAAGAACTGGTTGAGCAGAAAGAGTGGATAGTTTGGTGGTTGTTTGTTGTCCCTTTACTCTTCTTCTAATGCTATGTTATTTCTTTTTCTATTGTAATGACTTGTAATGACTTAGCTTGTATGGTAATGAACATTTTCATTATGTTATTTCATGAAAATGAAACTTATTTGTCATCTCTCTTTGTCATATCTCTTTGTCCATATGAAACTTATTTTGAAGTGTATCAAAATAATAATTTATGTTGCTAAGGACAAATTAAAGTCCCACCAATAATTACTACATTTAACAAAGTCCCATAATAATGTCCTAAACATAAAAATAATATAAAAAAATTCTAAGGACATTTTATTTGTCCCAGCAATACACATGCTCTTATACCGCGAAGACTTGAGTGAAAATTAGATAAGCGCCAAAGTTATAATTTTTACCCTCTTTACAATAACACATTTTTATTTAAAGGTGCAAAATTTAGTTTCGACAAAAAAAAAGAGTTACGAAAAAAAAGCACTCAACCCTGTCGAGTCTCTCCTCCTTCTTCTCCCACTCGCCGTCCTCTCCGAATCACCACCACGACCATCACCACCGTCTTCTCCGATCCGGAAGACATCTCCCCCTTGTCTCCGCCAACCTCGTCACAGCCACTCCTCGTGTCGTAATCTCTCTCTCTCTATCTCTCTCTATCTCTATTTGCTTCTACTGTATCAATCTCGGGTTTTTCCTTACAATCCAATGTAAGCACCTCTTCTCTGATTACTTTGCAGCAAGAGTCTCGGAGTGAGGAGAGTTGTAAGCCAGAGATGAGCAGCGCCTGTGAGGAGAAAAAGCTTAACTTGGGCAGAGGTTAGAACCCTAGAATCGCGATACCTTCTTCTTCGTCTTTCCCTTCTGCAAAACTCTCCCTCCTTCTAGGATTTAGTCTCTTCCTCCTCAGAACAAGTTGTACTCTGATTCCAAGGGGTTATCGCCGTCGAGTTAAAAATGGGTTTCTGGGGTTAGTTAATGCAATCTGATTCTCTAACCTCTTCGTCTTCCATCTTTGGGGTTGTTCTATGGTCTCACAGTTCATTGTTCTGGTTGTGATAGCTTAACTTGTGTAGGACTTGAAGTGAAATCTGGGTAACCTCAAGCTTATGATCCCAGAAACAAACAATGGAAGCTTCACCTTACCCAAGTACACTCTCTGATTGTAGCTTCGTCTATTGGCTCATTGAGACTAGTTAGTGTTGATGACCTCTGAATCTGAATCTTCATAAACTGAGTATTGCCCTCTGAATCTTGAATTTGACTATGAAGACAAGGAAGTAAAGTTCTCTGGTAACAGAAGCCTCATGTTATGAAGTTGATGAGAAGTCCGAGCAGGATGATGAAGTTGATTTTTATCCTTTTTTCGTTGTTAGTGTTACTTTCTTGTTTTTTTTTTCTTGTGTGATACATCTGCTTGATAGTATTTAGAGTTTTCTTTGCCACTGAGTCTCATATCTATGATAGTGTATATCCCTTGATTTTGATGAAATATGAGTTATGTCTTGTTTTTATTTGCAGGAAAATGTGAAGTGTTGTTGGTGGGTTTCTCAGAATCTCGATGCTCATCGGATTCTCCTCGTGGGTTTTTCTTCCGGTAAGGTTTCTGCATAAAGTTTCCTCTTTTTCTTAAAATCTGTTAACTGTGTTAAGAACTTAACACAAGGTGTTCTGTTCCCTTTGACCCCTTTTTTCTCCTTATTGAGTTTTCATTAGTCATTACCAAAGAGGGAGATGAGTTTAGCGTGTCTGTGGAAAAAAAAATTCAAGAAGATAAACTTTTTTTTTCAGTTTGAATATATTCAATCAGTTTAAAGTGTCTAGATGATTTTCAGGTAGAAGTGGAGACAGTATCAGAAAGTTTGAAACTTGCTTAAACCTACTTAGAGTATTCACTTTCCTCAACAAGACCTCCACAGACTCTTGTAGCTCATCAAAAGCTCATGTGGGCAATTGATGCACGGCTTCTGTGCCAAGAGGTAAAGAAAGTCGGGTATTCAGTTATTGTTTATGTCTACTTAAGCTTACTGTCTGATTATCTTTGGCTTTGTTGAAGTGGATTCCAAAATTCCTGGTTATGTAACATCTTTCAGCCTATGTACACTGGGCCTACTGATTATCTCAGCAACTATGTCAAGTCGGCGTGGCTGCATTGATCAAGCAGAAATGCATAAAGTTTAGTCCTTCAGCCATTGCATCTACACTTTCAACAACTTCTGTTATGTTAGAAAATAATGGAGAGGAGATAGTGGCTCAGCGTACTTATGTTAATCCTGATCAAAGCATGACTGCATCAACATCATTCGATATGGGTAATGGCTTTGTCAATGCAACCACAGCCCTTTAGGTGCGAGATGGCTTTATCCATTCTGCTTCACCTTTTGGTGGTGAGTACTTCTCATGTATTTCTATTGCCTTGCTTTTTTTTCAGCGGTCTCTTTGTTTTATACTTAGAAAATTGATAGGAACTTGATTTCTCACACTAGGACTGACATTGTTAACTTATACTTTTGATGGTACATGTTTTTTTCAAACTTTTGATTGTCTGATAAGTATTTTTCATTTCCTTACTTTTTCTTATCAAGAAAATAGTGTTTGAACATTGATAGGAACTTACTTTCTCACACTAAGCCTGCATTATTAACTTACACTTAGTGGAGGATCTTCTGCTGAGTGATTTTTGTTGTTCTTTTCAGGTTTTCATAGAGGTGGTTGGTGCTGAGTATGGGAACATGGAAAAGAGCTACGTTTTGAACATGGTTGGTGCTAAGTATGGGGACATGGACGGCAAAGTGGATTAGTTTTAGGTATTTTGTGTAGTCTAGGTTTATCTGGTTTAGTTTAGGTTTGATTTTGGTTTAGTTTTTATTTATAAACCATAATACTTTTGTAAATCAACATTTATTTTCTAATAAATTGTATTTTTTATAAATAAAGAAATATGAAAGACAATTATAACTATTAAAGATTGCTATCAAATAAGATATGTAGCTTTGTGAACAAATGCTATTATAATATTAACCATAACAGCAAACAAGAAATACTGTTACTATATCTCCTAGATATAATAGCGTGTATAAAACTGCTATCATATATGATATACCTATTATAGCTGGGGTAGACATAGCGGTTCATACTACGCTATCAAAGACATCTGATAGCGGTTTCTTCGTGCTAAGAATGAAGGTTTTTCTTGTAGTGTTGTTACATTAACAACTTTTGATTTATTTTTTCTAGATAACTCCGACTGATTTACACTGGGGACAATGTAATTTAAGTCTGGAGGAATGTTTACTGATATTTAGTTTCTTTTCGATTTTTATTAAAATGTTTTCAAAAAGAATTTTATTGAGTCAAGAAGGGGATAATGAAATTATTAGATTTTGCTTCTTAACTAACCATTCTTTAGCAACATTCTAGTCTTACTGATTGCAGATAGTACTAAAAATACTAAAGTGGATCAACATGTCAACTATCCACACTTGCTAAGACTGTTTGAAGGAACCAAAGCTGACCTCCAACACTAAACATGACTCAATTGCTTGTCTTGGTGCTTGATATACATGATATCGGATTCTTCAAACAAGTCTGCAAGGTAAAGTCTTGTGTAGATTTATCACCTTTTCTCTTTCCATTTCGACTTTAGATATATAGGTAGGAAAAAAAGAGAGAAAAAATGAAAAAAAAAGAAAATATATATATATATGTGTGTGTGTGTGTTATTTAGGGTGGAATCCGAACATGACTTGGTGGCTACAACCATTAAGGCTTAATTCATAAGGATTCCAACAAAAGAATTCAAACGGGACTTGGTGGCAGCAATCATCAAGGTTTCATTCATATGAATTCTTGGATATAGGTAAAAAAATAAGTGAAGATGACTTAGTGTTTACAACCATTAATGTTTGATTCATGGAAGCCTGTCCAATCTTGGTCAATGATCTTGCAATAGAAGCAGACTTTGGTTGAGAGAGAAGATATGAACTAACTTTAACCTGCAGGTCCAGATACTTGTATGAAAATTCTTGCATCATGTGATCTATACTCCCAAAGTAAAGCCTACGCTTTTATTTATGCAAGAAATGAGGTTGGTAGAGGGGAATCTCAGATATGGTTTGCTAAGTTTTTGGTTAGGTGAATTTGGTTGCTAAGTTAGGATGTGGTATAATGTGCTTTTATGATTATGACTTCTTAGATGTGGATTTCAATATTGTATATGTGATGATTCTAAGTTTTAAATCATGTAAGTCCCTGCTCTTTTCAAACCTCTTTTAGAGAGACTGCCTGTTTGTTTTGTTTGAGGACAAGAAGAGGTAAGTCTGGGGGATTTGATATGCCATATATTTTACCCACTTTCATCCATGGTATATAAGTGTTTTAGGATATATTTACTATGATGTGGAGTCTATTTAGTGTGTTTACAGATTCAGGGACGTTTTGGAGAAAGTGGTGATTTAGCTGCCTTTGGAGCTTTGGATGTAGATCTTTCCACAGTGCGATTCAGGCCATATTTTGAAACAGGATATAGATTTGAGTTAGCTTTCCAATGCCACCGGTTTAAGGTTAATCCAACAGTTAGATCCGAAGTTATGCTCGTTTTACTGAAGAGTGGTCAGTCTGCCTCACGAGAAGAAGCTGTTGAGGAGATGAAGGACTGTCGATCGACGGTACAGCCTTGGTGTCGATCGATGGTGATCCCAGAATACAGGCCGAGTATATTTTATTACTGACTGAAGACCAGAAGCAACCATAGATTACCAGAATGCCCTTGGATGACCTAAAACCCTATTTATGTTATTTCTAAGCCATTGTTGACGGCAACGCCTTCTTTTACTTTTTTTTTGTTCTAGTTCTAGGAGAGAAGAGAGGAACTCCTTCAGATTCTTCTTGGAGCTCCTTTGGTTGCTTATTTTCTTTTATATTTTATATTTTATATCTATTCATCTATGATTTCTGTGACAAACTTCATGCTTGAATAGATCCACCTGTTATGTTTAGGGTACAAATAGGTTATGAAGGATTAGCCTCAAATATATAATTTCTACATTGTGATTTTCATTAATAGGATTGTTCTTACTACTTGTGTTCTAGAGTCGCGAACTAGAACCCTGATCTTAGAATAATTAGGCACAATAGGACTGCTTGGTCTGTTATCTAATAGATCCTTATTGTGCTAGGATTGTTGGAAACATGTGACAGCTGATCTACGAATCCTAGTGAGTAGTTAATCAACCCGCGCATAAAGCTTGGCTAGAAGCCGATCAATCGATATTCATATAGAATAATCGATCAACGTTGCGAAAGGTGTATCGATCGGTACTCCTATAGAGTCATCGATCGACACTTTCTATTGGTCAACATGCGACAGCAGTCAATAGACAGTCTAAATATAGCGACAGCTGATAGACTTGTACCATAGTTGAGCTCTAATATATCCTCCAAGCAACCTTTGCATCTATATCTATATGATTCTCATTACCTGAATAGAAACCCTAAGTCTAGCAACCAACCTTCCATCAAACTACTTACCAATCCAATCGAGCAACTGCCTTGCTCACCTTGTTTAGTTTATTTATTGTTTCTTATTTATTTTCTAGCTTAATCACATAACTATTAGATCTGTTGTGTGTCATAGCTCTCTATGGATTCAATCCCTAAGTACTAGAACTGAAGCTCTTATTTGAGAGAGTAAAGTCACTCCGTAGGGTAATTTGAGTGATATCAATCATCATGAGGGTGATATAGTGAAATCACTCCAAGACAATAACAATGAGTACATGGTACTCAGTGTGGATGAGAAGGGGCTCGTGATCAAGAAAGCAACACAAGAAGGAAGCCAGGTCCTCAACAAGAGCTGGTCGAAAGGTAGTTTGACATTGTGATGTAGTACTTGTAATCTATTCCGCTGGAGTTGGGGTTGTATCATGATTACACATGAAGAAGCAAACAGGTTTGTCTGATGGCTTGACATCTAAGCATCTTTTTTTAGCTTAGTATGCAATCAAACAGGGGAGAATGGTGATATTCTGGTCGAGAGAATGTATATCTCATGGGGGATAAAAGCATGGTGTGGATCACATCTCGTGGGAGAGGGGGGGGGGGAGAAAAGCACATTTAGTGTGAAAGTTTCCAGGTGAGGAACGTGGTTGTTGAACCAGAAGAATATTGTGCTTGATCGGAACACAAAGCTAAAAGGGGGATATTGAAGATGTAAGATGTCGGCCTGAAGTAGTTGCTTACGTAGTTGATGACGCAGACGACGTGTTGAGTGGTGAAGACAATGTGGAGTGAAGGTGCTGAGCTAGAGTCGTGTAGACTTGGAGAGCAAGTGTGTATCTTGGATATGTGGAAAGAGGTATATACTTGAGAAACAAGTTTATGACTTAAGGGAAGGGAATAAGTTCATTCCAAGAAAAGGAAAGTTGTAATTGTTATGGAAGATGTCCATATCCATGTTGTCTTTGAGACTAGGATTTCGGGAACGTAAATAATAATATAAGATACCTAGGATTCGTCTGTAGAGAGACAGAGACACATAGGCTGATCTTATAGAGAGATAGAAGTTCTTGGACGTGTTTTTGGATCGTGATGAAGCAGTGGCTGAAGTATTTGATGGAAGAGATACATAAGCATGTAGCTTACGAATCTTTCAGTAGCATCTATTAAGGTGAATTCGAAACGTGTAAAGCTAAATGAATAAGGTCTTATAAAGATTGTTTAAATGAGATTCTAATAAAGCATTGGTGTTTGCTTGTGTAATTTATATTTTGGTTTACCTTCTATTTTACCTTAATAGTATTTGCATCTGCCCACTTACAAGTTGCATGTCTAAATACATGGGGTATCACTCTCTGCCGTCCATATTTCACGGATGTGGTTTAAAGCATGTCTTCTCTTAGTCTTTCTCTCCTTAACACTTTCTATGCAGAGGGTAAATGGTCAGTTTTCTCCTCACCCGAGTATCTACTGATTCAGAATTGAGTCGTCTCATGTAGCTATTGATAGTCTTAAACATGTCCCTATATATTATTCCATTGGAGTTTGTGTCCCTGTCTGTGGATTATTGTGTATTAAAGATGAGTGGGTTTTAACTACAAAGAAAAATGTTAGGAAGATGATCATAGCTATGCTCAATGCCTTACGAAAATGGTTGCTGCTCCCCACACCCCTACTCACATGAAAATGTTTAGGGGCCCCCGCATTTATATTCTTACTTTACTCAAAGAATTAACCAACTACATTTACCTCTATATTTACAGTAATCAACTAATAGTAACTACTAACTATATTTATTTGGCTTAAAAATGTTTAAATCATATTTATGTTATGAAATCAACTAATAGTAACTACTAACTACATTTACCTTTATATTCTTACTTTCTGATTATTCACCAATCACCACAAGCCCAACAAATCGTAGATAAGGTATGATCCAAATACACAACTCTGGTCATATACCAATGGATCTAAATCATGACATACTTTCGATGGTGCCTTCCAAATCCATAGCGAGGTTTCGTTGCTTGTCTAAATACTGGGGTATCACTCTCTGCCGTCCATATTTCTTGGTTCTGATTCTGAAGATTTCTTTTCTTTGTCATTTTCCCCTTTCACTTTGCATGAAGATGGTAAATAGTCATCTTTCTCGTCACCCGAGTCGCTGCTGATTTCTGACCAGAAGTCGTCTCGTGTAGTTGTCGATAGTCTTAGTCATGTCCTTATAGATTATCCCATTCAATTTTGTGTTCATATATGTGGATTGTTGTGTACTAAATATGTTGGGGTTTAAGTTGAAAGAAGACAACCGAATTCACCACCACTAACATAATTTAAGAGTTTAAGGTGATCTCATCGAGGATATATCGATCACAAGACACATGGAATCTTACCATTAAGGCTTCTGATCACACATACATTATTACTCTCTTTCTTTTCCTCTCTCTTTTCTCACTTCCTTCAGTCGATTTCTCCTTACTTTGTAAGATATCATTTTATTGTTTATATCGATTGAATTTATTGGAGATACTTCCATGAGATACAAGTACTAATGAGGGTAAACACCAACCACATGATTCACTATTTTTTTTTATCTTTATCCCTCATTATTTTGTTTCGTTTTTAATCATAGGGAAGAGAGAGGAAAGCCATACTCGTACACACTAGTCTTTTCACACCTGTACAAGGAATCCTATCTAGTGTATATCAAACCCCAAGACAATAGGATTAAGTAGATTAATGTTAGATGTCAGTTTTGGATCCTTCATACACTCTCACATGCATGGATGTTATTAGAAGATCAATCCACTTTGGCGTTTTCCATGTTATATAGGTGATATTCATTTGTCCATCTGTTATCGTTCATTCAGATGATTCATTTAGAGGATACAGTCAAATGATTTATCTGGATGTTATTCGGATTGTTTGTTTTTCCATCCAAATAGTTTATCTATATGGATCATCTAAATAAACTTATGTTCGTTTGTCCATCTCTATTTTCCTCTAGATGATTTTAGTAAGCAAATGACTTATAGACTATATTAATTTAATTATATTTTATTTTTATTAAACTATATTAATCTTATTAATTAATCAAGAGATGATTATTTTAAAATATGGTTTTGGTGGAAAATATAAGTTTGTAGTTTTAGAGAAAAATGTATTTTTTTGGTTTGCCGGGATAATGAATTTTTTGGTTTTGGCGGAAAAATTATTTTTGCGGTTTTGGTGAGAAAATACGCTTTGCGGTTTTGACAGGAAAATATGTTTTACAGGTTTAGCGGGAAATTTCATTTTTGCAGTTTTGGTAGAAAATGCATTTTACGGTATTGGCAAAAAAATTGCATGTTGGGCAACAAAATGCGTTTTTTTTTGTTTTTGGCGGAAAAATATTTTTTTGCCATTTTGGCGGGAAAGTGAGTTTTCTGTCGTTTTGACAGGTAAATATATTTTCGTGTTTTTGGTATATAATGGGTCTAAACATGAATATAAATATTTATCAGAAAAAGAATATATTCATCATTTGTTATTTGGGCAGTTTATCTCCAGCCAAATGTACCAATCAAACTCATCTCAGTAAGTCATCAGGATGAGTCTCATTTTCGGCTAAAATTTTAAAACTCATCTTGATGGATCATTGGATGAGTCTCCTTTTAGGCTAAAATTTTAAATTCATCTTGATGGATCATTCAAATGATTTGTAATTTTAAGTCTAAAAGAACAACAATCCCATCTCCATCCATATGGATCATATGATGGTGAAACGAACATGCACATAGTCTGCAATGAATAGCTAAAAGAATGGTCAATAAGATAAATTTTAGGTGATTAGTTCCAAAAAATCATAGTTCCTAACGGACTTTGACTCAATAAAATGACGCAACTGGTACTAAAAAACAAACACAATGTCAGCAACTACCTCCTAAGACGTAAAGGACACTGTCGCAAGTGTTGTACAGCCTGAAGTTAATGAAAAAAAAAACTAAGTGAAATCATGATAAAGAAACTTATCTGGGACAAGAGGGGTCTCAACCGACACAAATGGGTGGTGTCTACCGACACAAATGGGTGGTGTCGACCGACACTACTTGTTCCATGACTCCAGCTCTTTTCTTTAAAAAAAAAACAGTGGATTGACTCTCACTAAGCGTTTGTTTTAAGTCATTAGCTCTATTTTTAGAGGTCAGATTCAGTTCGGATGAGAAGGGGAATTTCCTCCAAAACAAGTTATACTATCCAAATCTCAAGCTTCAAAAAACTGCTCATGAATCCTTTCACATCATCATGCTCTTTATTAACTTTGAGGTGAGAACAACTCAAATGTTTGCAAAAAGCTGTGAAATACCTTTTCTTCGGACCTTGTACTCAATCACACCATAAGAACATCCTTGGGGGGGTCAATGGTCAAGTGAGGATCACTTTGATCCTTTTGCATTTTGATCTTCTTCTTCTTACCATTTACCTCAGACTTATGTGAGAAACTATTCATGGCCTCTTTGGCATTCCCTTTATCACTTAAGTCTTCATGAGGCACCACTACTTGCAAGTGATCATTAGTTGCACCAATCAAGACGTTAAATGTATACATATCTTGAGGTAGAACTGTGCAGAAGACGTTCTCATCAATCTTTGCAAAGGAAATTCTGGCTTTAGCCATGTCAAGTACTACATTCTATTCTATCCAGAGAAGATCTTCCCTAAATGAGAGGCCTATTTGAACCACTTTACCAGCTCCAAAACAATGAAATTTCCAACTCTCACTTCTAAATTGTTAACACTTCCCTGTGGAGATTTGGTGGAGAATTTTGCAAAAATAAAAGTAAATTTTAGAGCTTCTGTAGCCAGGCCTAGTCTTTCAGCAATATCCTTAAACATGAAACTAATTGTAGACATGTATCACAAACTGCGTCAGGGAACTCAACTCGTAATATAGAGCAGAGAAAAGAAAATTTCCCATGATCTTCTAACTTTGATAGTTTCTTCACCCAAGAAGATGCAGTTCTAGCCTCGTCAAACAATGTCCCTAGTCTCACATGTGTGTTTGAAGAAATTATTCAAACAGAAAACCATCCCCAGCATCCTAAAGAAGGTAGTATCATAATCTTTTTTTGTCTTTTGGTAGAAACTAGCCAATTCTTTTGCACTAATAGGTTACCG
This sequence comes from Eruca vesicaria subsp. sativa, assembly GCA_932364175.1. Lineage (NCBI taxonomy): Eukaryota > Viridiplantae > Streptophyta > Magnoliopsida > Brassicales > Brassicaceae > Eruca > Eruca vesicaria. Next base: position 143,887 of record CAKOAT010741821.1, on the reverse strand, counting down.
CAGATATTTTAGTACTACAAGGTATAGCATCTTATGTTTGTAGATCTTATTTTCTATACCGGTTTTGGCATTTCAGAAATATGAGGGTGTGTGCAAAAGGGGTGTCGATTGACACTACAAAGGTGTCGATTGGTAGTTGACTTGGTGTTGACATCTATATGTCGAGTATGGTCGATTTTAGTTCGTAAAATTCAAGATTTTTGGAATTGAATAAATTTGAACCGCATAGTTTCCGAACGCCACCCCTCATCCCTATTAAATATAGGGAAGTTTATTCAAATAATATATATTTTAGGACAAATAACTAGAACCATACAAATCTTTTTTTTATTATTGTCATTTTTAAATACCAAGCGTGCCATTTTATTATGTTATAAGAAAAAACGTATTTACAAAAATGCCATTAATTTTTAATGCCATGTAAGCAAAAATCCGGCGCCACGTAGGAAATCGCTGCCGTGTTTTCATTAAGTCAGCCGTAAAGCGCTATAGATGTCATTACAGCTGGGTTATTATTACCTTGTGGCTGGGTCAAACAACGCGGCTGACTTAAGAGAAATTGGCTGACTTAAGAATATAAGTCAGCCGTTAGTGATGGCTGACTTACAGAAATATGGCTGGGATAACGGCTGACTTACGTACATAAGTTACGGCTGACTTATACATCGGCGATGTGATTTCTGGAAAATTTGGCTGAGTTGTAATTAAGACATGGCTGAGTTATGTTTTGCCGGCTGGGTTAATGAACATTGTCTGGATGAGTTATTAAATTTATGGCTGACTTATGAGAGGTTGTTACAGCTGAGTTATATTTAATCACTTGTAACTGGCTGGATTAACAGTAAACTCAGCATAATTACGGCTGACTTATTAGCGAAAGATTAATTACTAGAATATCATTCGTTTGACAGCTCATTTATTTGACGATACGGTTGACTTATAATTTTTCATCATAATTATGGCTGATTTATTAGTAAAAGATTAACTACTGAAATAGTATTCATGTTTCAGCTAGTTTACGTTGTACTTGATGGCTGGTTTATTTAGGCTGAGTTATGTGTTCGTTTGGTGGCTGACTTACCGCTTTTCCATGTCATCATCCATGTCATCAACTCTTACTAACCATGTCATTACTAACATTGAAAATATAAAATAATGATTTATGTTAGAGACGCAGAGTCTTATTCTTCATTCTTCATCTTCTTTAACTATCTTCTTCATCTTATTCTTCATCTTTCTCTAAGATCTTATGGATCTGATAATTATTTTTTCTGCAACTAGGTCTAAAAAACATAGATTTAAAAAAATTAAAAATCTAAGACAGATTTACTGCAATCGTCCTCTTCGATGATGGTCGGTTGAGAAGAAGCTTGCTCTCCTCCAGTGTCATGTATGGTGGTATGACATCTTGTTGCTCCCTCTCCCATCGAATTCGCCGCCTTGCAGAAGAATAAATAGCCAGAGAGAGAAATGAAAAAGCTAAGTTCCATAAATTGTAAGAAAAAAAGAAAAATGAGAATACGAAGAAGATGATGAATTTGAAATCTAATTTTATATGTTTAATAACTCAGACTTTGCATCATCTGAATATGAGGTTCAAACTTAAGAAGAGATTAAAGTTTTAATATTGTGTTCAGGGTTGAATGAATGATGTATTCTCGCCCAAAATACGAAACGTCGTGAAACAAATAACACTTGAAGGCTGACTTATAGGAACATTAAGGCTGGCTTATACCATTCATATACGTTACGGATGAGTTATGCATACATTCTTCTTATTCTTAGTCGCATGGGACTTAGAGTGCTTTCAATGGTCTGAGTTATGCATACTTTACGACTGAGTTATACATACGTTAAGGCTGAGTTATGCATACTTTATGGCTGAGTTATGCATACATTACGACTGAACTCATCAAATTGCAGCTGAGTTATGCATACGTTATGGCTGAGTTATGCATACTTTATGGCTGAGTTATGCATACGTTTTGGCTGAGCTATGCATACTTTACGGCTGAGTTATGCATACGTTACGGCTGAGTTATAAATCATCAAACGGCAGCTGAGTTATGCATACATTAGGGCTGAGTTATGCATACTTTACGGCTGAGTTATGCCTAGGTTACAACTGAGTTATAATCAAATTATGGATGAGTTTTGTTATAATCAAAGGCGAGTTATGGTTACAATACGATTTATTTATAACCAAGTCGACCAAAAAAGCTTCTGACAAGTTCAAGATTCATCATCCAAACTTAAATTGAAGTTAGAAACCAAAAGAAACACTAAAATACGAGTCTATAGATTAGAAATTAAGAGACATATCAGTTGCATAAACAACATATATCTAGAAAAAAAAATTGGAGACAAATCTATTGTAGTCGTCGCCATCTTTGATGGTGTTTGGTTAGAGAAGAAGCTTTCTTTTCTCCAATATTTGTATGGTGATCTGACATCCTGATGTTCCTTCTTGTATGGTGATTCGACATCCTGATGCTCCCTCTCTCATCGGATTCGTCGTCTTTCTGAAGAAAAAAAAATACTCAAAGAGAGTGATGAAACGGTTAAATCCCGTCATTTATAAGAAAATGAGAGAATGATTTTTGACCTTTAGATTTCATATAATCAATGGCCGTAAATTGTGATCCTTGAAAAGAAAGATTACCAATGATAAAGAAGGGTGAGGATAGAGAAAATGATAATTTTGAACCCTTAGATTAAAATCAATCAATGGCCATGGTTGCGTAATGTTCCCGCTCACCCCAGTGTTTCGCAAGTATTTAGTTCTCGCCCAAAATACGAAAGGCCGCGATTAAGTTATACTTTGCGGCTGTGTTATTGACATGTTACGGCTGAGTTATGTTTATGATAAGTTTATGTTTTAGGGTTTAGGGTAAATTATTTGAAGTTAGTGTTTAGGATTTCGGTTTTATGGTTTCGTTACCATTATAAAATATAAGAAATTACACAAATTCGGTTGAAAAAATATTATATGGTATACTTTGTATTTGGTGCGTTCAACACCTATATAGACACATAGGTTTTAAGTATTTGTAAGACAACATATACCTCAGGATCATGATCAATTCGAAACTTGTAAATTCAATGAAATACACACACTCTATTGATTATATATTCATCTAAAATTGCTAATTTTAATTTTTAATTACATATTAAATTACATTTTTCAATATTAGGGTATGTTTGTGGTTTGGATGAGTTACATGGCTTATAGAACTGATATGGCTAGGTTATATTAATTTTTTTTTTTTGATTTTAGCGTCTGTTTGTGGTAGGGCTGAGTTATATGAAGCGTTACGGCTGTCTTATAGAAACGATACGGCTGGGTTTTATTAAAAAAATTTGATATTAGGATATATTTGTTGTATGGCTGAGTTATATAAAGAGATACGGCTGGCTTATAGAAACGATACGGCTGATACATCCCATTTCTTCCTTCATCGAGGATATCTGCTGCTATCTTCACTCGTATACCTTGAATTCTTATCATTTATCCCATCAAAAGTCACGCCAAGCGTCAAACATTCCACAAATTTCAATGAATACATTCCACAATCGTCAATTTGCTCGTTTTGTGGAATGTATTTGTCTTTCCTCCTTCGGAACACAAACTGCTTCTGATTAGTTTTTTCAAAGATTAGCAGGAATATTAGGTTTTAGAAGCTCCTTCAGCGTAAAATCTTAGAGGATAATCCTGTGCTTGATCTTCAGAAACATCCATCTGATCCTAGAACACATATATATAAATCAACCGCAAGTCACAACATAATACATAACTCAGCCTTAATATAAACAAAACTCAGCCACAACATAATATAACTCAGCTATAATATAACAAACCCAGCCACAACATAATATATAACTCAGCCGTGATAGAAACAAAACTCAGCCACAACATAGTATAACTCAGCCATAATGCAACAAACTCAGCCACAATATAATACATAACTCAGCCGTAATAGAAACAAAACTCAGCCATAATACAACAAACTCAGCCACAACATAAACAATAACTCAGCCACACCATGATCTATAACTTAGCCGCAATAGATCACAACGTACATCAAACTCAGCCACAATATAAAATAACTCAGTTACAAGATAATCTGTAACTCATCCACATCGTAAATCAAACTCAGTCTCAATATAAGTTTGACTAAGCCACAACATACCGGAGAAAATGATACGATTGCGACGAAGACGATTGCGTAGAAACTTTTGCGGAGAAGACGTTTTCGACGAAGACGATATCATAGACAGTTCGAGACGAGACGATTTTGGTAACATTTAGGGTTTAACAAAGAAGAAAGAAAGTTGTGACGTTATGATTTTTTTTTCTACTCACCAGAAATATGGAGATGGTTGATTTTCCCGTGTCATAAAAGTTAGTGACGTGGATTGCCTAATTAGTGATGTAGATTTGATAATTAAACTTAAAAAAAAAAATTAAACAAGAATCTTTATTGTAATTTCTTAAGGGTCTGAAAACATTATAGTATTTTTTTTGAAAAATGTATATCATTCTAGTTATATACCAATTTTTTTATATTATTCTAGTAATTTTCTGTTAAATATATTGCGGCAATCCGGTGAGAAACAAAATCAAGTCGTTGCGTGTTGGTATAAATTGAAAACATAACCGGATTGGGGTGTGGATATTCGATTCGTTGACAAGCCGGTCTAAAACTGTTTTGAAACACACAATACGTCCCTGGTGTCAGTTGACTGTTGGATACAACGTAAAGACGCAATTTCAGAAAGCGACCCTTTTCTGCTTTCATCTCTCAACAACAATGCTTGGTTCTTCCTTCTTCTCTCACCTATACACGTAACCTTCTCAATACCAACGGTTTCATATCTGGCTCAGTGTTTGTTTCTGGTTCGCCGGCGACCAAGTTAAGAGTATCTACCGAGTCCAGGTCTCCGATCATGAAAATCATATGACTTGCGTCATTGATGTTCACTATTTTACAATCTTTCAAATGTTTGATTCTTTTATCCAATTAATTCTGGGTTTTAGGGTTAGGCGAAATTTGGGATTTTTTTTTTTTTTAATTACAAAAGGCTTCTGAATTGGTTTCTAAACGCAATCCATTGTTGAGTAGAGTTGCTCTTGTGTTAGGTTCTATGAAACTGAGAAGAATGATTCTGTTCATCAGTTCTCTCTGCTTCAGATTGTGTTCCTGCTACTAACTCACACTTGTGTTTTGTCCTTTGGTTTTATGATGTTTAAAACCACTCGATTGTACTGGTTGTTTCAAAGCCCTTTTGTTGGTTGACCGCTATCTTTATGGATAGGAGTAGAGTTGCTTTTGTCTAGATTCTATAAAGTTGAGAATAATATACTTCCATTATAATTCTGTTGATCTCTTTTTCATCAATTCATATAAAGTTTTTTGTGTATCGAATTGCTGATATCTTTCGTTTGCTGCTAAAACAGGAGATGTTAAGAAACTCTGTAGCTTCACCTTTGGCAACATCGGGTCCTACCAAATCCTTCCGCCAATCTGTGGTATGTAACATTTTTCCGTTCAGATCATTGGTTATATTTCTTGTGGTCCTTTTTTAATCTCATTTGACATACATTGCTTTTGTTCATTATTTGCAGGGTGATCTTGTAACATACACTAGTGTTCTGCCGTTGAAACTGAACTTGTCGTATCATGGTGTGGTTGGAGGAGTAAGGACATCTCGTGTTCCACGAAACAAGTGGATAGTGGTTCGTTCGACAACACAAGTGGAAACCTCTGGTGATGAGCCAAAGACATGGGAAGAATGCAAAGAAGCTGTGTCTTGTTTTGATTTCAGCGTAGAGGAGCAAGACAAGATACTAGGAAAAGCGTTTGGTCATATCCACTCGCCGTACTGGACTGAAGAACGAGTGAAAGAGAATCCAAAGGTGGAAACTTTGAATCAAGTACTTGAGTTCCTCAGAAGTCTCGGTTTGTCCGATGAAGATCTGCACAAAGTGCTGAAGAAGTTCCCTGAAGTACTTGGCTGCAGCTTAGAAGAAGAGATGAAACCCAACATTGGGATCTTGGAAAATCAATGGGGGATTACTGGTAAGTCGCTGCGAAGTCTGTTGCTTCGGAATCCGAAAGTGTTGGGATACAATGTGGATTGTAAAGGAGATTGTATTGCTCAATGCACTCGGTGTTGGGTTCGGTTTTAGTCTTTCACAAGGAGAAGAGTTGATTTGTATCTAGTCCTTCATCTTATGGTTTCATTACAGCTACCGAAATAAACAAGCATTGATGATTCAAGAACCAATGTGGATGCTTGTACTTAGATGAATTACACATTAATTTTAAATTAGTTTTTATTTGATGAATTAGAATGTTAATTAGATTGTCTTGACAAAACCGCCAAATTACTTGTGTGATCGATTAATTGGGCTTTGGTTGAAGTAAATGCGTTGGTTTTAAGATGGATCATGCTTCATCTTCGAATGTGAAAAGGAAAACAAGAAACCGTCCGCTGATTATGTGACTGTTGATGATAATGAAGAGAGAAAAACCAAAGAGATTCCAAGTGCCTGATTCTGATTCTTTAGAGTCCGATTGGGATTTTGACTTTGATGGCTTTAGAAGCTTTAGCTTATTTCTAAAGTCTTTAAAGTGTTTTTTACAATCAGACTTTAAATTTTCTAAAGTTCTAAAAGTTTTTTTTTTAAAGTTTTAAAGCCAAAGTAATCAACTTTGATCATAATGTGACTTGTTTATCTCAAAGCCACAAATTTAGAGTCAGATTGGGATTTTGACTTTGATGGCTTTAGAAGCTTTAGTTTATATCTAATGTCTTTAAAGTCTGTTTTTTATCTATCAGACTTTAAATTCTCTAAAATCCTAAAAGTCTTCCTTAAAAGTCTTAAAGTCAAATAATCAACTTTACTCTTAACTTGATTTGTTTTTTTTAAGCAATAAATTTAGGTTTTTAATAATTCTTAAAGCTATTTCAATTTTTTTTTAAAATCAAAAGTTTTAACAGCCAACATCTTTACTCTATTAAAAGCTCTTAATAAAGCCCTATGAACATGTCTATGTCAGCAAAAATATTCAGCCAATCAAAACATTTGTTTCATCACATCAACAAATAATTTTGGGTCTGATTTTTTACATAATCAAAATTGGCCCGTTAGTCCCATAAAATACAAACTCTGGATCAAAAGAAAGTAGACGATAATTTCTGTTTCGTTTGTTCTTCGCCTTTTCTCCTTCCCAAGCGTGAACGATGGTTGACGAAGCAGCAGCAGCCTTAGCATCCAAAGCTTCGGTGTCTGGAACTCCCGTAAACTAGAACTTAACCAAGTCTCGATCGAAGCCACCGTCGAATTTGTTGTTTAAGGCGACACTGAATCGTCATGCAACAACAACGTGGCGGAGAGTGCTGTGACTGATGGCGTCTCTGAAGAGAAGCGTGAGAAGACTTTTGAATTCGCTGATGAACTTACTGAGAAAGGCTATATGTTCTTGAAGGAGATGGATTTCGCTGAGGCTGTTGATTGCATCAGCCGTGCTCTCGAAATCAGGTATCCTTACACATTTCAGGAAGATTTTGATTGAGATTTTGACCTATTAGATTTGCAGTAACACTGATAGATTTGTTAGTGAGATTCAAATGTGGTGTTTTGCTTGGTATGGATTTAGGGTTGCACACTATGGTGAACTCGCTGCTGAGTGTGTAAACGTGTACTGCAAATATAGATCAGCTCTCTTGGAGAAGGCTCAAACTGAAGCTGATCCACTTGGTAGCGAACGCTCTGTTTCTGATCGGCGGCGCTGTTCTCCTAAAGTGTCTAACGAAATCCACTACTCGCTGGACCACTCTCACGTCGTCTCTCGCTCTCTCAGCGGCGAAAATGTCTCTACTTTCCTAAGCTTTCTTTTGAATTTCATAATTCTCCCAAAAAAAAAGATGGAAACTTTGTTTTGATTCAAGGTTTTTTTTAGTATTTACTAAAAGTTTTTTAAGGAGCAGGCATCAAGGGATCCTGATAATTACTTCAACATAAGGTTTGTATTGTTCTTTATCACTCATGATGGATTGGGTTGTTAAATATGTCTACTGTCACTGCTGCAGGAAACATGATGTTATTAAAGAGGGTATACATTTGATTCTAGCACATTCTTAGAGATTCTCTTTCCTTATTTTATTCATGTACGAGCTTATTTCATTTACTCTTAATAGATGGCAATAGTTTTAGGACAAGTACAATGAGACTTGGAGCTGAAGTCATTGTATTCTCATGCTGCCCTGGAAAAGATGGAAATAACCGCCTGCACACAAGGAAAGGTTCGGGTAAGGCACTGTAATGAATTCTCAAGGAGTTCAAAAGACTAGCCTCGGTTCTGATGGTGCGGTGGTTAAGGAAAGGACCAAGAGGAAATGGAAATCCAGTGAAGATGATCATCATTGCTGTTGGATTGTTGCTGATGTGGAGAGAGCTCTGAATGTTGTGGAGGAGATGGAGAGAGTGGGGGAGGATTTTGTAAAGGAGATGGAGGTGATGAGGCGGAATTTGGAGTCGGCGTCACAGATTATGACGGTGGGGATGTTGAGAGGTTCGAGGCTTTGACATGTTGTGGGTCTAATGGAGGTGCGAGGAGTAGAAGAGGTGTGTGGAAAGGGAGAGATGGTTGAAGAAGAGTTGCGGAGAGGGAATGAACGTTTATATTGATGCTTGACATTGCAAGCTTGATCTTTGTTTGTGGGATTTACTAATGACTTGGTAAGTCTTTATCTTTCGATCTAAGATCTTCCATGCTTTTGATATATGTTCAAACTATTGAAACGATTTGGGAAAGTATTAATTTGCTTTAAGAATACGTATCTCTATTTGATTGTCTGTAGAATGCATCATATTTTTGTAAAAATATGTGATTGTGCTGAACTGTTCTTATGTATGTGTATGAACGTTGGTATGTGTTTTGTCAAATGCATAAGCTTTGAAGTTCTTCCTCATTTTAACGTCTTAGAAACAAAATAAACAATACCAAAGTAATATGTTCTATCATAGGCATAATAAACACGAGCATAATAGTTGCAATCAAGGCTAAAACAATTTTATGGTGAAATGTCTTTGTATTTACTTTTGGTCTTAATCTAAATGTTGGGAAATTGCAGTGAGGGAAAAAATATAAACGGCTTCGTTTCTTCTTGATTGTTGTGGTTAGTAAATCAATTATAATCTCGTTTTATGGATACGATAATTTTCTAAGGCTTACATAGATTTCTTAATTGCTTCAGTGCAGTTAGCCTCTTCTCAAATAACAATTATACATATAATTGGTTAAATATATATAATTAGGTAGTTGTCCGTAAATTTTCTGATAAAAATAATTTTAATTATGAATCTAATATAAATTTTTTATATTTTTGGCATGCAATAATATATTTTGATATTTTAAAACTGAATATAATTTTTTGGTAGATAAACTTTTAACTTTTGGTATATAATTTTTGCTTTTGATCAATGAAAAGGAATTAACAAACTTATTTACTCATCACCATTAAAATTTTAGTTACTATTATAACATTTTGTTTTTGACAACATGAATTTAGTCAAATAATAAATCCAACCCGTTATGAAAACTAATCAAAGACGCTTGATAGACAAAAATTTAGGTCGATATAGTCTTCAAGAAAAAAATTATGGTCGTCAAGAACAAATCAAACTAGATAATTATTTTCATAATTTTTTAAGAAAAATCTCTATGATTACATTGAAAAAGGGTTTTATCATAAATATAGCACACAAAAGGTAAAAATAATCAAAAATATTATGTTAAAAAGATAAATAGAAATTTATACATATAGATCAACTAATATAGAATTAGAGTTTAGATTTGATAGGTGGTGTTGAGATAAGGGTCGAATTTATGATTTTCAAGAAGAAAAAAAAATAAAAAAAAATATATATTATTCAAAGTAATAAATTTATTATTTATTAAAAAAATTATTTATATTTATATATCTATAAAACCATGATAAAATATCTTTTACCTTTTTAATAAAACATATTTTAGTCATTTTGTTTTGTGTGATCTTTCGATAAAAAAAAACTATTTTACTGTCCTTGATAGCATTACTTCATTTTTAATTCGATTTTTCACTAAAATCGCTAAAATAAAAATAGCTAAATTTATAATAAAAAGTAATCACAATAGTATACTAGCAGATTATATGGAACTACCAATCTTTATAATATTTAGCAGGTATGATTTTAGATTTATAAATAATATACTCATTTTCCACAATATAAATACATTTATAAACATATCCTTAACATATTTTAAAATTTTAATAATGATATTTTTCAAATAATAATTAATTTACTGAATACTAAATCATAATTAATTTAAAATATAATTTATAATAAAAACAAGCAAGACATTAGCTTTAAAATATATTTTCATTAAATGTTATGTAACTTATGTCAATATTTTATAAATGATTCAACAGATTGATAGTTGTTAAGCTTACACTATTAGACAACCAAACATCTCTGTTCAGGAAGTTGCAAAGCATAACTAAATCGCAAATATAAAATTGTTAAGGTAATAAGCTTTATCTTAAAATATACAAAGGTCAAAACAAATACAAACTTTAAAATATAATACATACTGATTAATAACTATTATTTATAGGGAAGCTATTTCTCGCCTCATCATCGACTACGCGAATTTACTCTAACTCATATATATGTAAACAACTTCCTCACATTATTTGCACTATTTATTCTAAATTCAGTTTTGGTATTTTATCAAACTTATAAATTTTTGTTACAAAAATGTGGAAAAAATATACTCAACATTCAAACACCATAAATAGAGTATCTCTCCCCTCTTATATTATATAATAAAGACTACACAATATATATATATATATATATATGAAAATTATACAGTATTTATATTAACTCAGGAAAATTAATAATAAAATTTAATAGATAATTATCCGTGCGTAGCGCAGAAAAACGACCTAGTATAATTAAAAGTCTCAACAGTAAAAGTCTTAAAGTCATAAACAATCAAACCCTTAGGTTTTTAACAATTTCTAAAGCCATTTTCAATCTTTTAAAAATTAAAAGTTTTAACGGCCAACATATAATTAAAAGTTCCAACAAGAAAAATCTTGAAAGTCTTAAACAATCAAGTCCTAACTGTGTTCAATTCATTATTTTATATCTAATTAACGGAAAAATGATTATCTGCCAAACGAGCTTGATACCACTAGATGACTGCTCATCCGGAAAAAGTAATATTAAAACTATACGAATTATATGATTAAATTGACATGATAACATTTATAAACTAGTTCTTCATTCGTTCAAATTAATGTCACTGTTTAGTAGGAATATAATTATAAGATAAGTGAATTTTATATTGATTTATCTCTTGACTCCTAATTAAATTAAAAAAACAACAAAAATTATAGAACTGGAATTGTTAAATAAGAGCAAAATTGAATTTTTAACTACTTTTTTAATTTTTGTTAACAAAATTTCTACGACATCTAATTTGAAACAAAGAAACAAGAAAGTATGTTTTTTTTTTTTGAAACACATACTTATATTAATTCGATCCAGAAAGTTAGTTGGGGGCCATAAAGGCACCATCAACCACCGGGTTCTCAAACAACAAAGCTGACTTTGCAAGATTATCAGCCAAATAATTTCTCTCACGAGAGATCCACACAAAATAAACAGTCTCAAAAGAAGCACACAGAGATATGCAATCAGCCAATACTCTGTAGAGTTGAGGAAGGTTCCCTCCCGAGTTAATAGCTTTGATGAGTTGAGAAGAATCTGATTCAAACACCACCGACGGCAAACCCTTCTGGTGTCCTTCTCGGATCGCTTCCAGCAAAGCCAATCCCTCCGCCACTAGAGCCGAAGATACAAAGGAAACCCGTTTGTTGGCTGTCACGATACCGTCAGCCGAGAAGGTCGTCCACCCGAGTCCTGCCATTGTCCCTCCCGGCGTCCACGCTGCATCCGATCTGATCACCGTCGTCCCCGTCGGTATCTGTGGTTGGGTTGGGAGGAGCTTCTTGGGTGGGACATCTTTGGTCTGAGATTCCCATTCGCGCGCCATGGAGATAGCCGTCGAGAGAGTGTCTTAGGGGAGCTAGAGAAATTTTCAAACAGAAACCTGTTCCAGGCTTCCCATAGACTCCACATAATCCAAAGCGCAAGAGATTTACCAATAATTCCAGCGGGTGGTAAGCATTGGTTATAGCATAGTGGTGTCCATGAGTTCATCAAATCTAATATTCCGCTAATTTCCACAGTAGTAATGAAGGGAGCGAGCCGCCAAACCTTCCTAGAATACTGACATTGGAAAAACAGATGAGTAATAGATTCAGTGGCTCCACATCTCTTGCAGCTGGGGTCTATGGGAATGTGACGATCCATAAGTCTCTCCCCCACCGTAAGTGCACCCTTGAGAAGCTTCCAAGCAAAAGTTTTGATTTTAGGAGAGCAGTCAAGCTCCCAAACATTTTTCCTCCAATTGAAATCCGTTCCAGTCAGTCCTATCTCAATGAGGTTTTCATTGTCCACTGCCGCATAGTATCCCGTTCCAGTCAGTCCTATTTAACAATTGCAATTCTATAAATTTTGTTGTTTTTTTTAATTTAATTAGGAGTCAAGAGATTAATCAATATAAAATTCACTTATCTTATAATTAAATTCCTACTAAACAGTGACATTTAATTTGAACGAATGAAGAACTAGTTTATAAATGTTATCATGTCAATTTTATCATGTAACTCGTATAGTTTTAATATTACTTTGTCCGGATGAGCAGTCATCTAGTGGTATCAAGCTCGTTTGTCAGATAATCATTTTTCCGTTAATTAGATATACAATAATGAATTCCAAGCAAAGGTTTTCATTCTCCTTTCGCTTGATAGAGAAGATGGCAAATGTAAAGAAAATAAATAATTCATGTTTGATAATAGATGGAATACTTCCCTAAAATTAAGAATATCATTGAGCAAGCATGGAGACTACAATGCTCACATTTACTTCCATATAAATTCTGTGAAGTTTTAGCAAGCTGCAGAGAAGTTTTGGCGCAATGGAAACATGAGAATATTACAAACTCACAAAAGAAGATAGCTGAACTCCAACGAAAACTGCATCAAGCATATGAATCTTCTTTTCTTGATTACCATTATATCGGCTATCTTAAATCACAACTAACTATGTATTACAGATTATAAGAAGAATTGGAAAGAAAAAAGTAGGATATTACGGTTTCAGTGTGGAGACAAATATAACAGGTTTTTCCATGAAAAATCCAAGCAGAGAAGAAAGTTTAACCACATTATAGTGATTCAAGAGGAATATGGAAGAATCTATCACAAACATGAAGAAGTTTATAGAGTTGCTGAGAACTATTGGAAAGCTGTATGCTTCAGAGCATAAGGAACTCCCAACTCAGCTTTTTGAAGGTATAAAAGTCTTAGTCACTGATGTCATGAATGATATACTTACTGCTCCAATATTAGAGAAATAAATCTATAATGCAGTTTTTTTCAGTCAATCCAGAAAAGCACCAAAGGCAGATGGAATGAATGCAGGATTTTTCTAACAACACTAGAATGCTATTAAACAAAGTTTGATAGAATACATTAAGCTTTTCTTTAATGATAATGATTCAGAACAGTCCTTAAATCATACGCACATTTTCCTGATACCAAAGATTGAGACACTAGCTACCTTAAAGGATTAAAGACCCATTAGTTTAGGTAAAAAAATTATCACAAATATTCTTGCTGAAAGACTCAAACCTTGGCTTGATAGTATTTTGTCTGAGAATCAATCGGCTTTTATTCCAGGAAGGCATATAACTGAAAATGTTCTCATAGCACATGAACTACTACATTCACTGCATACTAGGAAATGTTCTCAACATATATGGCATTAAAGCTTGATATATCTAAAGCTTTTTGATCGTGTAGAATGGAGATACCTGGAAGAGATAATGCGAAGGATGGGATTCTGCGAGAATTGGAGACCCTGGATTATGAAATGTGTTACTTCTGTAACATATTCAGTGTTAATCAATGGAGTTCCATCCAAAATTATTCAGCCGCAAAGAGGTATTCACCATATTTATCTCATTTGCAATGAAGGTTTATCTCAAATGTTATCCTATGGTCTTCAAGCCTCATTTATACATGGTTTCGAAGCTTCTAGGTCAGGACCATCTATCTCACATCTGCTTTTTGCAGATGATTCTCTGTTTTTCTATAAGGCAACAATAGAAGAATGTCAAAATTTAATGGCTATACTGAATACCTATGAGAAATTATCAGGGAATGCTGTAAACTATCAGAAGTCAGTAGTTATATTTGGAAAATGTACGTCAAAGCTTATACAAAATAAAGTTCTCCAGCTTACAATAATGACTAAGATAGGAGGGTTTGGTAACTATCTTGGCCTTCCTGAGTATTAGGGATGAATCGTTTCAGTACATTCTCCTATATTGCTCAAAGAGTACAAAACAAAATGGAGAACTGGTTTACTAAACTCCTTTCATTTACTGGCAAGGAAATATTGCTTAAGGCAGTAGTCACACAATACCTACATATTCCATGTCTTGTCTTTTGCTGCCTAACAAATTGCTTTCTCAATTAACGAAAGAAATAAGAAAATTTTGGCGGTCTGCCGATCTCACTCAAATTACCCTAAGGAGTGACTTACTCTCTCAAATAAGAGGTTCGGTTGTAGTACTTAGGGATCGAATCCACAGAGAGATAAGGTGTCAAAAGACCTAATCAAATAAATAAAGCTAGGTTGATTATGATTAAAAGTAAAGACAGGTTTGAACAAGGCAGTTGTTCGTTTGGTTGATTGAGGTTTGTAACAATATGGGAAAGTAGCTAGACTTAGTGTTTTTATTTAGGTAATCAGGTTTATAGAGATATATATGTTATTATTTGGTTACAAGATATTATAGAGCTCAACTTATATTCACTAATGGATCAGCTATCGCATGTTTAGACTCGTCTATTGTCTAAATCTAATGATATCAACTCTCGCTTGTCGATCAAAAGAAAGTATCGCTCGATGATTCTAGAAGAATATTGATTGATTATTTTATAGGAATATGAATCGACGTGCTTCTAGAAAGTTTTGCGCGCGGATTGATTATGTGCTCACTAGGGTTCCCAAATTAGCTATCGCATGTTTCTAGCAATCCTAGTTCAGTCGGGATCTATTCAGAATAAAGATCAAGCTCTTGCTTGTGCCTAACAATCCTATTATCAGGGTTCTAGTTAGCTACTATAGAACTCAGCATTAAGATCATCCTGTTGATGAATATCACAAATTCAATTCTATATTTGGGGCTAATCCCTCATAACCTATTTGAACCCTATATCTAACAATAGAATTACTCATACATGGCTATGCATTTCATAACAACAAAGAGATAAGAAAACTGCATAGATAGATAGATAATAATAGAGTTCTAATAACTAGCTTTGAAGAAGTCTTGAATATTCTCTCCAATCTAACCATAAACCTTTGTGGACTTATAGAAATTAAGAAAGCACACTTTTTCGTCAACAATAGACAAAAGAATAAATACTAGGTAAAAACTCATTAGGGGCAATCTCGTAATTTGGTGGTGTCTTGGACTTAAAAGTCGGTCAAAACCAAGTCGAGTATCTTCACCTGCTGTCTGTCAATCGATGGCAGAAGGTGTGCATCGATCGATAAGTGACTCTAAATGTCGCCCTCTATTCTGCTCAATAGTCAGTTTGGGTGGTTTCTCCTTTTGTCTCCAAAATGCTCCAAAAACATCAATTTATTCCAAATCACTTTTGAACCTACAAATATGCTAAATAGACTCTAAAACTTAATAATTATATATTAAATACTTTATAAACCATGGCTAAAATTGAGTAAAATCCATGGCCTACATCTGCAGATTTTAATATAGTCGTATATCATGGATCTCATGGGAAAAGATAACAAAGAACAAGTTGGATGAGGACTTGGTCTACGCAATCTGCAAGACTTCAACATTTCTCTCCTAGAAAAAAAAGGTTAGCGACTTTTAAAATATCCTCGTTCCTTACTAGCTAAAGCTTGTAAGGTAAATAGTACAAAAATTCTTCATTTTTGGAAGCTACATCGAAAGGAAACAATAGTTATGCTTGGAAAGTACAAACATTATTAAAGAAAGAAATTAAATGGCTAGTAAGAAATGGAGAGAAAATTAAAATATGGATAAATAATGGGCTCCAAAAATCTCAACCAGATCCTGCAACTAGGCCTGGAGCCATAATGCAGGTGGCTGAGACATAAACAAGCTCAATCAACTACTTGATGAAGAAGACGCAAGAATAATTCAAGCAATCAGACCCAGCATAACTCATGTCAGTGATCAACTTATATGGACATATAATAAGAATGGTGAATATAGTGTTAAGTCCAGATATTATGTCCAACATAAGAACCAAGAAAACCCTGAAATATTAAACCCATCCATCCTCCTGCCCTTATAAGGAAATGTGGAATCTGGATTCACCACCAAAGATCAAACATATTTGTTGGAGAATATTCAATGATGGTCTGCCAAGTCTGAGAAATCTTAATGAAAGAGAACTAAGGATTAATAAAAATTGTTCCTGAAACTGTTGATAACTTCATTGATACGAATGTAGGAATGGATCAGCAGAGCCATTACTGTCTAGTAGATGCATCATGGACATCAGAAAAGGCGAAAGCAGAAATCTCATGGGTGTTATGCATGGATGGAAATGGATCATCAAAGCATCATCTTTGATTGATGCAACGAATTCTCTGTTGGAAGCTGAAGCACATGCATTGCGTATGGAAGTAGTAGAACTATGAAAGCTTGGCTACACATCATTTTAATTCAAGGGTGATTCCAAAGGTTTATATGTTCCACTTTCAAATCCAATCAGTCCACAAAATGGAGTTTTCTGTGATGCATCCAACAGTATCTACACTAATGATATCTCCAATTTTTCGTATGGTTGGAATTACGTTTTGTACATGTGCCTCGAAGCACCCTTTCGGAAGTTGATAAGCTTGAAAAATATGTTAGGAAACATAGGAAAAGTTATATAATCAAATGAACTGATTTGTAATATTATATGAAATAATATATTTGGTCGACAAAAAAAAACAAGAAAGTATGTATTATGTTATTAATATCATCAATATTATCTTCATAGCTAAAAACATTGTGCTGAATTTGAAATTCAGCAACTTCTATAACTTTTTGATATATTTTTACATATATTTTTTTGTCGACCAAATATATTATTGCATAACATTTCATAAACGTTTTTTTTTTTATCGCTGAGTTTTATTTCAGAACAAAATGTTTGTAAGATCAACAATCAGGATCAACCACATACTAAGACAGTGCGGAAAATTAAACACTTCATGTGGCAAGCCTTATCTGATTGTGTTTCAGTATGTAGCCACCTAGTCAAGCGCCACTGTAGTTCAGATCGCACGTGTCCAAGATGTGGGTACGAAGAGGAAACGATAAACCATTTCTTGTTCGAGTGTTCGCCTACTCGACAGACTTGGGAACTCACCATGCTACCGTTTGCTTCGAGATAATTCCTGAGTTCATCTATCTTCAGATATTTCGATTTCCTGCTAAACAAACTTCAGAAACAGGGTGGTACGGAGGAGAACCACACTCATATTCCATGGATCCTTTGGTTCTTGTGGAAGGCGAGAAATGATATGGTTTTCGAGCTTAAAGATACACCACCCTGGAAACTCTGGAGTCTAAGATGTCGGAGGCAGCTAGCTGGAGTCTTGCGAACGTGGTTGCAGCGGCGATGAAGGGGGAAGATATTTCTCTTAATCAAGAACAACTTGTTATCCCTCTAAAGCCTTTTTGCGGGGTTGACGCTTCCTGTAAAGAAGAGGAGGTGCGCTATGGAGGAGGTTTTGTGATCAAGAACAAGGATGGGAATACAACATTTGGTTCATTTGCCAGTAATCGAGTGTTGTCCCCCCCTACACGCTGAGTTTAACGCTCTGCTGTGGGCTATGAAATCCTCACTAGCTCTCGGTCACAATTCGATGGCTTTTGAATCAGATTGTCTGCAACTAGTAAAGCTAATCGATGAAGAATAAGAATGGCCAAGTCTTATTACTGAGTTTGACGATTATTTTGAGCTCCGTTCAAAATTTATTCATTGCTTCATTTCTTTTGTTATCGTTCTCAGAACATCCGAGTTGATCGCCTTGCGAAAGGTGCCCGGTCTCGAGGTCTTAACTTTTCCCATGTAAACTCTGAGGTCCCAACTTGGATAGTGCTCGACACTGCTTGGTTGGAATCTTCTTAATAATATTATGGAGCTTTTGTTGTAAAAAAAAAGGATCAACAACATACAAATAAACATATAATATTAAAAATAAATTAACTAAAAAATTTTATAGACACCACAAGAACTTCAAAATGAGTTTTAGCTGTAAGTAAAGGATGAGCTTGACATAGCAAGATATCATCAGGATGTTTCTACACTCTCAGAAGTATTACTATCCAGTGAGAAAGATCAAGGCTCCATATCTCAATTTTAAGGAGATGATTGCAGTGGGAATCGAAGAGGAGAACAAATCCTCTATTGTTATGACATATGATGCCTCAAAATCTTAGAGTAACTCACAACACCAAGGCTACAAACGGACTATGCATGTAGCATAAAAAGTGAAACAATCCACGCACACCTTTAGGGACTATGGGAGTGCATCAACAACCAACCAAATTATTGTAAGCAATAGAACATGTGTCCAATAAGCTTTGAAGAGATATCAATCTTAAGCCATAACATAACCTCGCTTCCAGATGAAGCAACGACACCACATAGAAGAAGAACGAAAAGAAACAAGATAAATAGAGAAGTAATACCATCGACCTTCCACTGCAGCATAACCCGTAGATTTTTTGGTCTAACGTAAAAAAAGTCTCGTGAATAATATCAAAACTTACACCAACGCATAAGCGCTATTACCGTTGAATCAGATTTCACTTGAAATCAAACACATTATAAAATCAAAAATAAATGAAAAATAAGATATTTGAGGGATCGGCACCAAGTTTTGAAAGCTATACTGGTCCCTCAATCGGAGCTGAAAAAGAAAAGAAAGAAAAAGAAGTTATTGCATAAACGTTTAATGCAATGGTTGTTTTTATTTTGTGTTTGTGTGTTATGATCACTCTTTAAGTGCTTGGTTGACAGATCTTTATCCGATATTGGTATATTCCAAATCTGACACAATTTGTAGTTAATAAAATAAATTTATTGTGCTAACAACAAAAATATAACGGTGTAACAATGTTCTTATGTAAATCATATAGTTCCCGTAGTACATGTGTTTGAGACCCGAAAATAGAAGAAATACTATAAAACTAATTATTTTAATTTTTTTAGTAATAAATTTTGGTCATTTTTTAATTGGAAGAGAACCCTTTAACTAGTATTTTAAAATAATAAACCTTTAACTTATAAACTGTTAATATATATATATATATATATATATATATATATATATATATATATATATATATATATATATATATATATATATATATGTCTCAAATTACGTTTATTTTAATGGAGAACTAGGTGACCGGTCCGCACCCTGTGCGGGCATAAGAAAGTTCACAAAATTATTATAATAGTGTATAGTTTTAGAAGTAACGAATTGTACATCATCATACTACCGTCGTTCGGAGAAAGCTTTAGCCATGGAGAGGTGGCGGTACTCAATATTTGACATTGGACGAGAGGATACAAAGCAACTCCAGTACCAAGAAGAAGTTATTGTGTGTATGTATAATTACAAAGTCCCAAAATAATTAGTATGTTTAAGAAGCTACTTTCATTCAAAATCCGACTTCTAAATAGTGTATAGTTTTAGAAGTAACAAAATATATATTATCCCTTGTAATTAGAATTGTATTTTATATGTGTTGTAATTTTTAATTTGAGGTGAAAGTAGTATTGTTGAAGGTTTTATTCGTCAAAATTATCTAAACATATTAAACAGAAATATGATAAAAGTCTAAACGGCATCCATAAACATTATTCATAAATAAAACTGCAAAAAAATATCCATAAACGGTGTAAAATTTATGAAGTACAAATTCTCGATAAAGAAAACCAAATCCATTAGACACCTGCAAAAAATATATTTAGATTTTGTAAGCTATTGAACCGGATAACATTATTTGATAGATCTAAAATTATTTCCAAATTGTATTGAACAAAAATTAATATTCAATGGCATACCGTCATAGAAATAGGCAGAAAGCTCGAAGGTAATAAAAAAAATCGGTCTGGTAAACTCATCACTACCGATCTTGCAATTCCTTGTAAAAGAAATAATTGCAACAGTTTATATATTAAAAATAAAATTGAAAAAGTATATTAAAATTACGTACCCTGATTACGGAATATTTTGAAAAACTTGTTTGTAGACAACATTCAATGTTTTCATCTGCGGCTTCGATTCTTTACCAGTTTTCAGGATTTTTAATCCCGATCTCGACTTAACTCTTGAAAGTGGAGCTGACCATGAGAGAATACTGGCCTAGGCAGGAACAAACCAACACTTTCTAGTGTTTGACCTTGACTCTTGTTGATGGTTATCGCGAATGCCAATGTAACTGGAAACTATCTTCGACGCATTCTGAAGGGAAACTTTGCGTCAGGTGGTGTAACAAACTTTCTAGAGATCCACACCTTGTCTCCAGCAACATTGTTTCCAGTTATAATTCTACCTTCTATCACATGGGGCAGTAACTGAGTAACAATGAGCCTAGTACCATTACATAAGCCATCTGCAACATCCATGTTACGAAGACACATAATAGGAGCACCCACCTTGAGCTTCAAACAATGTCTAGGCAGTCCAGCCACTTTAACACTGTTCAAAAACTCTGCAGGATATACTACATTTTCTTCAATGTCAACATCGGATGGGATAATACTGTCCGAGCTAAGGTAAACTCTCTTCATCTGAAATTATATGTAAATCATTTTCTTTAGTGACATCTTATTGCTGGTGGAACATAAGAGTAAATAATTCAACATGTTACCTGGCAACTGCGAAAGCATGTAATCATTTATTTTATCCACTTCATCATTTGTAGGAGTAAGGATGGCTCGATGTCTATACAAATCCTTATCTGTTGAGGTTTGAAAAGCTTGTCCATAACCCTCTTTTGCCATAGTATCAATAGGATCTTCTCCATTATTTTCTATCAGCAAATCATAAGGAATGTCAATGTCAACTTGACCGTCGTTAGGCAAATTTATCTTTCCATCTCCAATATCCAAAATCCAGTTTGAGAAGGATTGAAGCTCTTTTGCTGCATCATCAGTAAGACCAGCGAGCAATCTCATGTTTTTTGTTAGCTTCAAAACTTTGCAGTGGTCCCACAGATATGACGAATTCAGAGCCGCCAAAACCGTCTCTGCTCTACCACCTCCAGGTATAACCGGTAAAATCTGTCTGAAATCTCCACCAAAAAAAATAACTTTACCTCCAAACGGTTTGTCCTCAGAAAAATCTTATAATATCACGCATACTGCAATCCAACGTCTCGAAACAGTGTCTGCTCATCATAGGCGCCTCATCCCATACAATTAATTTTGCCGCTTTAACTAATTCTGCACGATCTGAACCTGGTTCCATTTTCTTGCAGGTACTGAACTCGTCTGCATCTATCGGAATACCAAATCTGGAATGTGCGGTTCTACCTCCTTCCAACAACAGTGCAGCAATCCCACTGGATGCGGTATTTAAAACAATCATACCTCTAGATCGGATCGCTGATGAGAGTGCTCTATATACAAAGATTTTTCCTGTGCCTCCATAACCATAAAGAAAGAACACTCCACCGGTATCATTTAAAACTGCTTCTAAAATCTGGTTATATACCACTCTTTGCTCATCTGTTATCATCGCCATAAGTCTTTCATTTTCCTTTAGTTGCTCTTCCACAACATATTTAAGCTCATCGACTATAAGCCGGTTGCCGTTGTAACAAGCAAAATCTTCTGGCTTTGGCATGAGGGGCCATTTGTTGAGGCTACGACCATTACTGAGCAAATGATTTTCGATCTACGTAAGAGCAATATTTTTGATCTGCTCTACGCTCAAGTTCATATCTGCAAGTTTGTTAATTTTATTAAATAAGAGAGAGAGGTTTAAAATAAATATGTTTAATGAGACAAAACTGACCAGGTCGTCCAGTTTCTCGCAGTTTCTTGTAAAGGATATCTTCAGTGAGATACTCCCAAGTAGATTCCCACACAACATGAGGCTGAGATACTGTTTTGGATACCAACATTCTCGCAAAAAGCTTCCTGGCATACGTGGCAGAACTATTGTCACTGGCCTCTTTGATAGCTTCAATGAATTCCTTGTCATCATCCATCAATCCCAACGCATAGCAAGCATCTTCGTATGTATGATACAAAATACCATCAACTGTTCTTATATCCTCGTATGATGTCGGACCTCGTACCCAATTTAGCAATACTCTTAAAAAATATAGCTCATCACTTGATGGATGAATATGCGCAATCTTCCCTATCATAAAGCCTCGTTTCCGTGGTACCCACTCTCTCGTAGCTGATTTCCATACAAATTTAGTTGGAAATTCAGCATATGTCAACTCACTTGCCTCTGGATATTTTCTGTTTGCTACAAACCAGGCCAAAAACATGGATTGGTTGACAGTCTTTTTGTTGAGAATACTCTCAATAGGTTCATCTTCATCAAAAACACCAGCTCCTGATTCGAAAGATGAAATCCAAGTTTCTCTACAGATGTAGTATGGAAATGTGTAGGAAAAGCAAGAATTCGCCATGACGACTCACATGCCGTAATATATCTAATTAAGAAAATCGGAAACAAAAATTAATAAAGATGAAGGCAATTCTTAAAATGCCAAAGACAGTCAAACTCTGTGTATTAATATTCTATTTCCCATCCACTGAATTTATTAAATTTTTTTAAAAAGTTAGTGAAATATATAATAAATATAATAAAAACTGAGTTATATTTATAAATGAGCTACAATATTATGAGCCATTTTACACTATTTTAAGGTATACATTATTATATTTATTTTAAAGCATAACTCGGAAATAAAAACTCTGTTTATTAATAATATATTTACTCATTTATTAATTTTATTAACATACAAAAATTAGTGAAATCCCCGAATATTTCAAAACTATGATATTTTAAGCTATTTCAAAACGATGATATTTTAGGCACTGTTAAATTTGTATATAAAAAGTTATACACTATTCTATATATTTTGATAATTAAATCGGTGTAAAAACTGTGTTTATTAATAATTTATTTATTCATATATGAAGTTATTAAATTTTTTAAAAAATCACTGTAATATATTATAACTGGGTTTATAAGCCATGCTTTAGAATTCGCGCATCTAAGTATATTGTTAAATCTTTGCTGGTTTAAAAAAATCAGTTGATATTATAAGTCATGTTAGAAATTCTAAAGCATAAATTCTATTCATTTGTACGGATGATGGATTTGTTATAGAGTTTCTACTGAATTTAATATATATTTCATATAAATTTATAGAATTTAGTAATTTGTATAGACTAAAACGAATTGTTTAAATAAAAAATACCTGCAGTCGTATATGTTTTAATCTCGTCGATGACGCCATCTTCATCTTCTCTATCCATTGCAGCTGAAGCATAATCAGGTCCCTTATGAATATATTTGAATAGATACTTAACAGCTCGTGTTTGGACGCACCACTCGACATTCATATGCGCGCGATATCGGAGCATGAGGTCTCTGTTGTACGGTAAACATTTCCATTGTCTAGTCTAATTCAATTTTTCTCGATGAATCTACCATCAATCCGACGCATGTAAGCTGGAAATCCATTTGCGTCAATCGATGTCCTGATGTTGAGAGGTTTCAGAAACATCTTAGAACATTTACCATTAACCATACATACATTATCCTTCTTTGCTGCTCCGCAAGGACCATGCATCATACAATCCCCAACGATTTCATACATGTCTGGATCTATTGTCTTGTCTGGTATTTCAGCGGAAATAATCTTATCTATATCATCGGCCGTTGGAAATTTAGATCCTTTTTCCATGAAGACAAGAATATGAGCGTGTGGCATTCCTCTTTTCTGAAACTCAATCGTGTACATTACTATCAAATGAAAAAAAAACGTTTCAGACAATTTTAATCAACAAATATGCAATATATAAAGTCTCTGTTTGAAAAAAAAAAATAATATATTTATACGCAGAACATATGTAAGGAGATCTACCTGCAGCAGTAGGGCCAAATATGGAGCTGTTCTTTTTTGTCAACTCGCCGACGAGATTATCGAGTTTCATCTTGAAAACTCTACACAATATTTCAGGTCTGTCTTCGCTGGTCAGGTTAAATTTTTTCAGATACCTTGTAACTTCAAGCCATTTCGGATTGCACGTAAAAGTGACGAAAATATCTGGAAATCCATGATACTTGCACATAGCCATGGCATCATAGTAATGCTGCTTCATATACCTTTTTCCTCCGGTGAAAGTTGCTGGAATGAAAATTCGGCTCCCTTGCTCAGCCATCTTAGCTCCACCTTTCGCAGCTGCTTTCTGAATTGCATCGTATCTGCTAGACCGGAGCTTTTTCTGATTCAGCCACAAGTAACGCAGTCTACTTGATTCTATCATTGTGTAGGCATCCACAAGGAACTGATGAAACAATCTGCCTGATCTTGTAATTGTAGGTGCTTCCCACCTCCTCTCTAAAATCCGAAATGCAAAGTACTCACGCATAGTTACGTTCTTGCGTTTTCCGACAGAGCTGTCGTCAAAACCAATAGGAATCTTTAGTCGAAAGCCATCCTCTCCATATGGAAACAACAGTGGATATTCAGAGGCAAATACGCTGGATGTAATTCACTTATCCTTTGCAACTTTCCACTTGTACTCTCGATAACAATATCTCGCGGTTCCATGTTTAAAACAAAATTGGCAGGTATCAAAGCATCAACTTCATTTGCAGTCGGAAGATTATGGGTGCGTCCATCAGATTGTCGACTCTCAATCAACCTCATCCTATAACCTGTACATCCTTCCACGTCAAATCTGTCTCTTGCAGACCGAAAAGCTTTAACATGAGGGTTACACTGATCTAACATATTCTTCAGAAGAAGAACAAGTGGTTCTCTTAGCTTCCAAGCAGAAGCTCTGTCAGACCTGCAACATATTTTTAAAAAAAAATATAAGTTCACAAAACGTGTACCATACTGCAGTCATTACAATATATATGGACATATTAAGTTAAAAAAGTATTGAAAAATACCCGGCATAAGCTTCAAGTCTATTTCTGATCTCATTTAAAGTATCAATGATATACAGCTGGGAAAATTTTGGAGCTTCTCCAGGCTCGGGGACTATATCACCAACACGATAATAGTTCTCACCGGACATTCGGAACACAAATGGACCACGACCATTGTTGATAGAATGATCAATCTTCCCCCAAGAGATGTGAAAGAGAACATAATATTGTAAGCTCGTATGAACTCTCGAAAATGTTTGCTTAACTCGTCTACTTTGCATAACAAAGTCATTAACTCCATTGGAGGATTCGCGAGCCGAGGAAGCACAACTTTACCACCTTTACAACACATTGTGAAGAGAGGATTGGAACTACGCCGGCATTTTGCAATTCTTTCACCATACCACATATATGCGTGATAATGCTTACAATTCCAAACTGGATCTCCATCGTCGTAATAACCTGTTCAAGAACATATCTTCATTATAAAAAACGTTTATCCAACATTCGTATGAGAAGTATAGAGAATTGCAAAAGTAATTTATATAATTGATATAGTAGTTTTCTATTTCTATGTAGTTGAATATGAATATATAGAGAATATGTAACAACCATATTATTTTATCTTTTAAATCTTAATAAAAACATACATGCCGAAATATAAAATATTTAAAAATCAAATGTACTCATCTACTGCATCTTGATCAAAACTCATTTTTATTAAAAACAAAATTATTAGTATTACATATAACTAACTTTAGTAAAAAATAAACACAAAATATGAACAGATATTTAAAAAATTCATAATCATCTTTTTTCAAAAAACATTAGTCGTTTAAAATATTTAAAAGTAAACACATTGTTACAAAATTATATTAAAATTTGAATTTGACCGCAAGGTGATTACCGTTTTTTTGTATGCCGATGATAATAGGCGGTGTAACTGTATGATTCGTTTGTTGTGGGATATGTTGTGGTGATGGGTTTACCAAAGGCTCTCCAGCTGGATAGTCAGTGTAAGTTTGATGCTCGTCATCTTCGTTTTCACTTTCAGACTCACTGTCCACTTCATATCTATTATTGTAAGCTGCGTGAAAATTTGTATGACATAGTGAAACATATGACCCATGAATATAATTTTGTGTCTTATGTATATAGATGGAAAATGCATTTTACCTTCAGGATGGTCCTCGACGATGAACCTTGGTGGAGGAACGAATTCATTTGTTTTGTTTTGCTGTAATGGACTTTCAATAGATGAAAAATATTAATTTAAACATATAAACACAAGTATAGCGCAGACGTGATGAATCATAACGGATATACATTTACAGCTACAAATTCCTAATAACTGGTATGATATATTTACCTTTAGTGAGTCATAATATTACTACAATTAGGACACTGGATAATAATACCTTCAGGATTTGCATCTGTTACAAACAATCTTGGAAGAGTCGGAATTGGTTGTCCTTTCATCTTGGAACATTGCCTTGCTGATGAAATTTACTTAAGTTCAGTCGCACTTCATTGAATAACAGCAATGAATACCTATACGGATTCATTATGTAAGAACTGTAGTTACCTTTCGTTTGTCTTGTCTTTGAATTCACCGATGGAGGTGATCCAAGAGTCGTTCGTTTCCTTTTTCCTGACATGTTGGTACTCCGTTGAATACCTTCTGTGATACCAATTCTACCTAAAAAGATGAAATTATTTTTTTATACATAACTTCTGACCGCGAAAGACTAATTATAGGCCCCCATACTATTTCTATACTCTTCCTAATACAAAGCGATACTTATATAGTATGCAGTTATTACTTACCTATGCTATTACTCGCAGGATGCGGGCCGTTTCCAGAACCACTCAAATTTGCACTGCTAGCTGAACTTTGCGTTTGAGTATGGGGGACTGCATACATAAGTAAGTAAATTGAATAGATAAATATTCATGTAACTGTAATTTGATAGTAATAAAACTTTTACTCGAATTTTGTACAAGTGATGGATTTGTTGACTTGAAAATCCTTGTAACTGTGGAATGTAATGACGATAATATGGTTAGTTAAGATTTGATTGTCAAGAGATTAATAACAATCAACATGGGGAAAATGATAGCTCTAAGGAGACTTACCTCTATTTGAGGTAGTAAGGCCTATTGTTCTTCTGTTATCCAATATTTCCTTTCTTGCAACTCTTGCTCGCTGTGTCGCATGTTTAAAACTTTGAAAAACACAACTTAATGGGACAGTATGCGAAGATGAATTTCCACGGAAGTTTGACGGATTAGAATCTGATGGGCGTGGAATAATGGGTCGAAATACTTGATTCGTAACATTCTGCAAGGGCACCCTAACAGGATTTTGGATACTTAGTTTAGGTGAAACATCTGTAATAGATGAGTTTTGTGTTATGTCATCCACAACCGTATTCTCTTTGTCAATATTACATGCATTTACATATTAAAGAACACATTAAACAATATCATTAGAACGTAATATGATCATTGTTTGTTTTCAGTTGAACGATCCCTTTAAAACCCTAAGCGATATTTTGATAGATTTTCAGTAGAACATACCATGTCTGGCTGTCTTACGTGATTTATTCCCAGTGTCTGTGGACACTGGATTGCTTCTCTTCATGCTTCCAAATCCAGCTTAAAGCTTGTGTTTTCAGCAAGAACAAAACACTATATGTATATTGAATCGTATGTAGTTAGAAATACGGATTGAATAAACTAAGTAGGTTTTGTAGAAAATCGAAGAAATAGAGTGCAAAAGTCGACCTCCACTTTGAACAAATATAATATAGAGATTATGGATTGATTCTGTATCGAAAACTAATAATATATAGAGAAATAACCTAATGCATTACGTGATAGCCACTTAAAATATATGTAAAATTTATAATATTTCCTTATAAAAGTGTTGCCTTATGCTACAATCTATTACTTGCGCAAGTAACTACTGGCTTAATATTGGAAAAAGAATAATGGTACTATAACTGTTACTATCTTCCTTATCAAAGTGTTGCCTTAACAGTTTATAAAATTCTATTTTTGAATTGTATAATGTAAACATTATTTGTACACGTTAGATATACAATCTCGATATGGCAATTTTATTATATTTGGTTGATATGTTTTTTTCCGGGCCAATTTTGTCTCAATATATAATAGTCAGTAATAGTATTCAATATTCATGATAAGCCAAATACTTAAAACTGTGTAAAATTTCCAATTGTAGCAATCGGTTTAAAAATTTCACAATTTAGAGAAACATATTATATAATGGGTAAACAATAAAAGACTAAAGGAGCTGAAAATAAAAACGACACAAATGACAGGAAGTATTTGATGCTGATAACTATAAGACCAAATACAGGGACACTGAGAAAATAAAGAGAATTTAAGAAAACATAGAAAATATCATATCATAAATATATCATCCACTTTGACGTGCATCATGGACTTCAACTCTCTCCCTTTCTTTTGGATTATTAAGCAGCTCACCAAAATTCCTCTTTCGAGTCATAATGATTAAAAATCACAACATCTGGCTGCATAAAACGTTGCACTTGGTTAGAATATATAGCCCGTATTTTTAATATTGAGTTAAAATATAAGTTAAATATTAGATGTGGATCAAAGCGTTGAATTATTTCTGCATCGTCAACCACTAAATCAACAACATATGTTGAATTTTGTTCTTTCAGTCCATAAGATCCGACAGTGATCCAAAATAAAACTTTCCTACCAATTAAATCTGTTAGAGATTGAGGTAAAAAATGTGGATTTTCCTGTAAAAACAAAAAATTACGGTTCACAATAAGTAGAATTGTATGATATATTCCTTACTCCCCTATATTAGAATTTAAGGAAATACCTCAGCAGCCTCTTGGACTAATTCAAAAGCAGGTCTCCTAATGAGTTTTTGAGCAACATTGTTGAAAACAAAAAACTTGGCTTTTGCTTTTGATTCATCGGATACACGTAAAAGCAAGTGGTAACTAAAAAATACAAAATACATATTAGTTTCAGACGATATAATAGTATGAGATTAGAAACTTAGCAAGATTGATGAACATAAAACGGCCATACCAGTGCATAACATGTTCAACATCCTTTTTGCACGCAATGCAATTGTATCGAGGATTCAACTCAGCATTGTTTTGGTTTGCGTCAAAACCATCTCCGTTTCTTACCACTTTTCTTAAGAAAAATCGCAGGCAGTGTAGTACCATGATTTTTCCAAATCAACAGCCTCAATTGTGGCAACAACCATGTACTGTCCAGCCTATTTTGATATATTTGAATGATAAAAATAAATATGAAGTGATATCATATCTGAATTAGTTAAAGCCAAAATTATAAATGCTTGGCCGTCGAGCGAATGTAAAATATTTACCGAATTTGCTGAAATAATTTCAGAAATTGTTTTCTTCATGCTTTCCGTTGCTTCAAAAATACTGTGTATTGACAAAGACAAAAGACCACAATGTAATCGACTTTTTATAAACCCTCAATCGTAATAATATAAATGATATAAAGTGGAGATTGTAACCTTTTTGGCGACTTAATGGATATAAAACGACTGCGCATATATAGTGTATTTATAAGAGAAACCTTAAGAAACCTAGGTATTATAAAATATACGTAGGATTGTGCGAAAATTAAAGACTATATAGAATTAAAATTCGGTTGGGTTAATTACTTTCCTTATAATTGTTTAAAAATTATATTTGGTAAGAATAAGGACATGAGTAGTTGTCAAGTATAATCTTTTAATTGAGTAGTTGTCAAGTATAATCATTTAGATTGATATAAGTGTTAACAAAACCACGGTTTTATTAAATGCGTGTTTGTCAAGCTAATCATATATTACGTGATACTCCTTAAAATATATGTAAAATCTAGAACAATTTTTATTAATTTCCTTCTCAAAGTTTTACTTACTCTACAATATATTACTTGCGCAAGAATATATAAGATATAAAAAGGAAAAAAATTATGACAATATAATACGAGTATATTCTTTTACATTGTTCCTTTAAAGAATTTGATTTTTCTTACCATCTCCTTTTTTACCACGGATTGATTCTGTTTTCAAAAGTAATAATAGATAAATAACATATTTCATTAAGTGATAGCCACTTAAAATATATGTACAATCTTTAAAGATTTATAATATTTCTTTGTCAAATTGTTGCCTTATTCTACAATCTATTACAACCGAAAGTAATAGATGCTCAATATTGAAAAAAGCTTTATGACAATATAATTCTTACAATATTCCCTTATCAAAGTGTTGCCTTAACAGTTTGTAAACTTATATTAGGATTGAAACCTTACTGTAAACCTAATTTCCTCACGTTACAGTCGCAAGTCATCTCGATATGGCAATTTGAATATATTTGGTTGATATGAATATTCAACGCCAACTTTGTCTCAATATATATGAAAATTAAAATCCAAAAACAAGGGTCCATTGACCAAAAATTAAAAAATGTTAATTAAGAATGCGAAAGTAAGACAAAGCCATAAGAATGGAAATAAAACATACTTTGAATAACCAAAATCAGTCACCGTTGATTTTGGATCCCATTGGTTCATGCCAATATATTTTATTTATAACCAAAATCAGTCACCGTTGGTTTCAAATCCTTAAATTTTGGGTTCCATGTCTTAGCTTTTGGATCCCAAACAAAACAGCTGATGACTTGCCGATGCTGGGATTTGAGTTTGGAACAATCAGAATGGAGATTGTTAAAGTCCATCCAATCCATAAACTTTTGTAGATTTGGATCGTGTGTAAATGTCATGAACTTGTGATATTGATGACACTCATTTTCTTTAACCTCTTCATTTTTTTCGTTGTTTTGGGATCTCTGAGAAGTTTTAAGGATAATGTTTAGTAATTGAAAGTATTAAAAAAGTATAATATCAAATTACTATATTAATATATATAAATATGACTTACAGTAAGGTACAACGATGCCCATGTTTTATCTTGATCCCATGTAAATATTTCCTGCATGGAGAGAAAAAAACAAGATATCAACAAAAATGGGCTTTGACTAAGATGGATCTCGAGAGATAAGAATACCTTCTTAGGAAGTGACCATAGATATTTCGATGGCTGCATGCACCTACAAACAGAAATTAAGGAAAAAAACGAGTAATTGATATGTTGTTTGTGCGCAAACCAAACATCTTTACATATTTATAGACTTCGTTTAACAAAGTTAATTTAGGGTTGTAGGTTATATGATATTGGGCTTAAAAGACAGCATAAATATATTTATGAATACTTCATCAAACTAAACATGACGTTGGGCCCCCAAAACCTTTGGACGCTTGTCTCCGGTCTAACGACATAGTCAATAACGAAAACTATGTTGTGATAATATTTAGCAGGCTTTTTGTAAATCTAGCATGCTTTGGTGATACTATTTTCTTATTGGACCTGGTAGAGTCCAGCAACGAAAATTATCAACCAGATAAACCACAATTATGCTGTCTCATTTGATTGCTGGTTAGTTTTGGAACTGATACATTGAAAGGTGGTAATTATCTGTCAACTCGGTTATTAAGATAAGCGACAACAAAATCTTGTATGAAGATAGATGTCCAAATCAAATCACGTCACTGATATCGTGAGATTAGTACCCATATTTTATGATTTACACTTACCAATATATTATGACATAAGCAACCATATTTCGACCTAATAAATTTGTTATTACATAACAACAAAATTTTAAAACCAACAATTAGTAAAAAATATTATGTATCAGATAACTACGACTAAGGACAGGTTCATATATACTCAAAGATAGATCGAAAATCTTATTACAACTAATTTTTGAAACCAACAATTAGTGAAGATAGATCAATTAATCAAATCTTATGTATAAGATCATACTGACTCGCACCTTTGGATGAGTAAACCTAAACGGATTATAAGAGATCAGTATTGAAAGTAATACATAGAAAAAGAGATACTCAAAAAATTAAACCAAAATATATTTTATCCATTAAGAGTAGTTCATTACAGGAACAATACTAAAGGAAAACTGGTTTTATAATCCAGAGAAAACGTTCCCGACATTCATAGCCGATAAACCTTAAAACATAAAACATTAAAATAGATGTAGAGATGATTAAGTATATTAGATTAACGCCACATATGTGGCTCTCCTAACTTGTGCCAGTTCAGACTCGGAACCTTCTTATCAGCAAGATTAGCCTCAGCAAGTACAAGTTCACTTTTAAGCTTCTCCTTCACCTCCATGATCGCGTCATCATTGAAGAGATCTTCAATCACTTCTATTTTACCGTTAATGCGATAGACTTCGAGCTCTGCTTTGTGTCGTTCATGCTCGGCATCATGCAACTCCCTGTACATCTTGAGAAGTGCTCGGTAATGCTTGATCCTATCATACATTCCATTCCAGTACGCCTCTCCCAGAGATCGTCCATAATCTTCAACCATAGGTTGCTTGAGGTTCCTGTCTCGGTTGAATGCCATCCCTTGATCGTGATCTGCATGTTCATTTAATAAAAAACTTGTTAAAATATATGCTTGATTATCTACACAAAAATCTGTTAGATCTAAACAAAGTATAAAATATAAAAAGATTATCTAAACAAAATATAAAAAGATTATGTAAACAAAGTTTTTTATATAAAATAGATCTAGAAATCGAACACATTTCCAGGGAATACGAATTTTATTTTCTTCACTCTAAACTGTCTATACTTGATCTATGAAAAATAGTTAAAAAAAAAACGGAAAAGGAACCAAATCTAAACGTAAACAAAATTTCTTACAAAGGTCTTCTGTTTTTCTTGAAATAAAATGAGAGAAAGAGATCTAGTGGATTTGGTAGAAGAGATATGCGCAACACTATATATATACACAATAAAAGAGACTTCTAGATTTTAGACGGTTGAGTTGACATATATCTAACCTAATAATAACTCTTGCGTGTGAAAACTAATCGTATTCCTGTAAAAAACTAATCGTATTCCTTTTTTTCTATTTCCAAGGAATTTATTTGTAAAGATGAATGTGTATAATCCATAATATTAGGGCCCTTTCTAAAAGAAATCCACTAACGAATTGAATATTAGGGCCCATATTATGAAGATAACAAAAATGTTTTTGATCCACCAAATCAGTCTTATGCGAAGTCTTCATGTCCACAATTATCAGTCTAGATTACAATTAATCTTCAACTTAATTTCACTAATCTGTTATTAATCTTCAACTTAACTATACTAATCTGTTACATTAAGCTTATATATAGTAGATCAACTACTAGAGAAACCTTAAGAAACCTAGGTATTATAAAATATACGTAGGATTGAGCGAAAAGGAAAGACTATATAGAATTAAAATTCGGTTGGGTTAATTACTTTCCTTATAATCGTTTAAAATTATATTTGCTAAGAATAAGGACATGAGTAGTTGTCAAGTATAATCTTTTAATTGAGTAGTTGTCAAGTATAATATTTTAATTCTATAATATAATATTTTATTAAGAAAGCAATAAGGCAATTTCATCATTTTGTTTGACTGAAAAGTTTCTTGCAATGCAGCCACCAGCCGGAAAATTTTATTTCAAAAGGAAAGACAATCATTTAGTATTATTTCCATTTTTCATGAGGTATAATATACTCAAATGCATAAGATTAAGGAAAATGAGTAGTGGTCAAGTAATATATTCAATATTCCGATATTGGCAAGTATAATCTTTTAATTGAGTAGTTGTCAAGTATAATATTTTAATTACATAATACAATCTTTTATTAAGAAAGCAATAAGGCAATTTCTTCATTTTGTTTGACTGAAAAGTTTCTTGCAATGCAGCCACCAGCCGGAAAATTTAATTTCAAAAAGGAAAGACAATCATTTAGTATTATTTCCAATTTTCATGAGGTATAATATACTCAAATGCATAAGATTAAGGAAAATGAGTAGTCGTCAAGTAATATATTAAATATTCCGATATTGGCAAATGCATGAAACACCACGGTCCAATGATATACATTTGTATTTATTTTGCTGTTTTGCCTTACCATTTTAACAATTTACGTAGGATTTAGTCTTCATATCCTTTTTTAGGTTTGAATATGTTTGATTAATAGATTAACTTTAATAAATGTGATTTTGAGGTGGAAATATAATCTACCCTCTTGAAATAGGCATATGAGACAGATTATTCAAATTGAGTTCTTACCCATTTATTTCTTTTCATAATAAAATAAAAACGATATTAGACTACTTTTATAACTATTGAATTTAACAAAAACTATCTTCCTATTTGAAAATCTCTACACTCTGATTCTCTGGAGCTAATTAATCTTCATGATTTATTTCCGCTTTATTATAACTTTCCACATTTTCGAAGTCCAATCCTCCACAGAAAACACTTTAAACATCGGTTTTCCGAAGAAATAAAATCATGAATAATGCACTTCACCTAACATGGTTTAGTGAAGAACAAATAGAAGTTTATAAAATATAAGGAAAATCCAAAACAGAAAGGTTCTTTAACCAAAATTAAGAAATGACAATAGAAGTACTCTCAACGACAAAGCCATAACAATAATAAGAAAAACAAGTATTTTTAAACATTCAACGGATCACTCGCCCTTGATTTTCTTCTGGGATGGTTTCTTGCTGACGGAGTGTTGATCCTCAAGGCTTGTGTCATGATCTTATTGATCTTCTTGGCTTTTTCATTTAGACAAAGGAGTTACTGAAAACTCACCAGAACCAGAGGAAATAACATCCGAGTTATGCAACATTAGGACCTCCAACATAAAGATCTTGACAGTTAAACCCTCATGATAATCATTTATTATTTAGCTTCTGTGGCAATGAAATCATTTATTTTAATACCTCTGCTTTAGGAGGTAAAGCAGAAAATTCCTCAATCATTTCACGGTCTTCAATAGCCAATCGAACGACATACTGAGAGCTCTTTCCCTTGATGTTGTCAGCATCAACTGATATCTCAAAAAGGAATCGCTTGCCACAAAGGTCGGTAACCGCTTCAGGTAAGACGTCGGGATCTTCATTCTACGATCATATATACTCGGTTACAGTAAAGATAACTATACAATCACATAATGTCGACTGATATTAATGAATCAAAACTACCTCATCATAGAGTTCAGCGGCAGGATGACGCACAATAAGTTGAGCATTGTCGTCAAACAAAAGAAACTTTGCCTCACCTGAATCGTCCTTAACATTTGCAATTAATTTGAACCTGAAAACAAACATCAAACTAAACATGATACCTAAGCTTTATATGTCACAGAGTGAACCCTAGCTCTAAAAGCACATTCAGTAACTCAGCAACAATCATTTATGGATACATTACCTGGAAATGAACTCAATGTGTTCCTTATCGCATGTAGTGGAGAAGAACAAGGGACGGCTAAGCGCATCAACATTGGTTGTTGGCATGAATTTTTTGTTATGGTATTTGCAGCTTAGATATTGCCACCCACGATCAGCATCTATGCTTTCAATTGCGACAAGAGTGACAAAAGTACCAACCTAAAAATATGCGTCAAGTTAATATTTTTCTAACTATTAAATGCACAAATAATGATTCGCAGCCTGGTTTAGTAAATATACCAGATCAGTATCGATGATCTCCCTTATGGTAAGCCTCTCATTAGTCACAAAAAACCTAACACGAACAGATGTAGCACTACCAACGGACCATTGGCTACTATCATTGTTTGTAAGAGCAAGTGAATCATTGGGGAGACTGCACAATAAAGCAATGTGATAAGACCTCTGGTTTCTCGTAAAAAGGTAAGATGAAAATACAATGAGACATACCTAGCTTTAAAATTCGCAATTAAATCCAATGTTGGGTTGAGAAAAATATGGGTTGAATTGTACCCGCTAGATATGGAGTAAGCACCTGCGATAGCACGAACCTTATCAAGATGTTATGAGATGAGTCATTTAAGAAAATAAGTGTAGGAACTATACCTTTCCACTCTTTAATGGAACAAAACCGGATAAGAGCAATGATCATTGTGGACATGTTTAACATACTGTAATCATATACTTGTTTAGCATAACAGCCCCAAAGAGTACACATCAACTTGACATCACTGCATATAACGCCCAGTAAGGTTAATGGATCTAACAAAAAAAGCTCAGCAAATAGCTTAAAGGAAAAGGCAAAATATTTAAACTTACTTTTGGTCCCTTAACTCAATCAATAGCATGAAATTATCCTTTCCTTTTATGACTTTGTTTTCAAGAAATCCGAAGTTAACTACTTGGCCAATAACATCTACATATAAAGTTAAGAAGTAAATATTTGCTGGTTTAAAAAAATTGTAAGACAAAGCAATAGTACGAATTGACTCACCAACCAAACGACTGCTATCAAGCTTCCCATCAATAATATCACTGTAATTGACAAGATACTTCTCCGGAACTTCACTTGGGAAGTCATCCGCTGGTCCAACAAAAGTAGTCTGAAAGAATCCGATTTTGTAGGGATGCGCGGTGGTTCGATAATCACCCGTAGCGTCGTACAGTTTAAATAAGTGGATGACCTTGGCATCGCCTTCGGTTAGTTTCCCTTCAAATTGTTTTATGAGCAGTTCACCGACTTGAGCATGGATTCTTGTCCCCTACACGGTGATGAGAAAAGAGTTAAAGATGTTTGCTGAAAAAAATTTCAAAACGATCGAACTAACATCTCCATCAAGTAATGAACTTACTTCTTTATCGGCAAACACCATTTCTTTATCTGTTGTAGTTTCTCCATAAACGCAGAATCCTAACCTCAATACGCCATGTATCTTTACACGGTCTCAATTCCCTGATGAAAGACACTCAATTTTTGGTAGCTTGAACCATTGCCATTGCTGTTTTTAAAACTTGCGTTCGGTCAACAGACATTAGGACATCGTATATATATTGTCAAGCTTTCCGAATGGTATGAGATGGACATATTTGGCATTTAATTTCCAACTTCTTACGCAAGTTATCGAATATAATGTAAGGAAAGTAAATAGCCTAACCAAATTTTAGAGATACGATTCTCATATATAAATCCTATTTCGTCTGGAGTGTTTGGAAACAAAGCTAACGAGATTCCGAAATAACACTTGCACGCCGAACAAAATAAAAATAAAAAAAGAAAATTAAAATAAATCAACCAATCAGATTAAAAGAATTAATCTGAGAAGCTCCGTATGAATGTCACCTATTGAGAAATCACTAAGTGACTTCTCTTTTAATGTATAGGGGGATGTTAAATAATTTTAGTGGAAGGGGTTGTCACTAAAACCTTTGAAAATAATTTACTAAACTTTTTTTTAATTTGATAAATTTGATAAAATAAATAAATTGGATAAGCACTACAAATTATTTATAAAACCTTGTAAAATTAGTTATATTATATTATATATATTATATAAAATACTAGAAAAGCAGATAAACCATTTAAAATCTTTATTAATCACTTATAAACATAATAAACAGCTAAAAGTTGAAAAAACAAATGAGCGAATTTAAAGTTTATTATATTATTTAGAAACTTTTTACTCATTTATAAAAGCTTATAAAATATTTATAAAGACTTGAAAGAGTTATAAAACAATATATAATACTTATAAAATTATAAGTATTTATAAAATAATATATAAAAACTTATTAGTCCTATATAAATGCTGACAAGCAATATAAATCAAATTGTGAAGACTTATAAAATCACTGATACAATTTTAATTATCATTTTAAAATCTTATAAAAAATTAGATAATCTTATAAATTTGTTATAAAAATGTTAAAATAATTTATAAGGCACTATAAATTAATTTTAAAAGCTTAGAAATTGGTTATAGTAGTTTGAGAATATTTTTAAGTGATAATAAATTATTTATCAATTTTTATCTATTTTAATTGATTTTATAAGTGATAATAAGTTATTAATAAATTCTATAAATATGGTTTTGTATTTTCGTAGGACCTTAGCCTTTGTGGTACCACAAACCAGTTTTTATTACTTTTGTTGCAATGTTACGGGTGGTTTTGCCGCTTTGGTTTTCTAGTGTTTCATTATTGACTGCAAAATCGGTTTATGGGATTTTATTTTGGAATAAAATTCATTTTGGTGTTTGTCACTGGTGCTATTTCATTATGAAGAAAGTTTATTTGGTATGGCTATTGTTTATAGGGAAGAGATGGTTCAATGCGTTGAGTTTTAAAATCATCACATTACAGGGTTTGGGTTTGATCTCTTTAAATAATGTGGAATTTTGGTCAGGGTATAATAGCTGGTATGATAGTTGTTCTGATATTTTGTTTGACAAATGGTGTGCAATTTTAATTTCTGGTGATTACATTTGTGGGAACAGAGACATTTTCCTAATAAGCTCTATGAGCATATCTAATTCTCTTATTTTTAAGATTTCTTGGTCTTTTGTCTTTTCATTAATGTTTTGTTTGCTGTTAAGATCTTGTTATATGATCATGATATGGAATAAAAGTTATTCTTGGGATTGTTGGTATAGATGTTATGTGAGTATGATTCTCATATAATTGTCGTCAGATATTTTGGTCTCATTTGTGCTTTTGGTTTCTCATGGATCCAATGAGGATGGAGGGTCTAATATGGCTATGTTTTGTTCTGGTATCAATTTTGAATACGGTACTGCCCTTCGTCTCTTCAAACCAAATGCAGTCTCATTTTACCACTCTCATTGCGGTTTGGGGCCACAGGGTTTTTTCATATCCATCAGCACAGCTTTGCAGAACTTCTTAGAAGAATATTTTTATGAGAGTTTTAAGCTGGAACTGTAGAGTTATAGGAAGAAAATGTACTGTCATTTATCTCTGGGAGATCTGGTGTAAGCATAAGCCAGACTAATTCCATGGATTATTTGGCAACTTTGGATTGAAAGAAACAACTTGGTGTTTAGCGATAAACGATGCTCTGCAACAGAAGTAATCTCCAAAGCATTGGCAGCAGCCCGGGAATGGACTCAATGCTAGGTGAAAGCTTCTACGCAAGGAAATAAATTCTCCCCTGCAACAACCAATAGAGCAGTGTGTTGTGGTTAAAACTGATGCAGCGTGGAACGAGAACAGACAGCTTGCGGGTCTTGGATGGACGATCAAGCAAGCTTTGGGTTCTTCTCCCTTCGCTATCCCATCGTACCATGTCAGATCGCCTCTAATGGCGGAAGCTCTAGCTGTGCACGAAGCCCTTTTGAAATGCAGGGAGCTCAATCTTCCACGGATCAGATGCGAGTCGGATTCGGAGTCACTAGTTAAGATTGTGAAATTTGGCTTACCAAATGCAGAATTGTATGGAATTGCAGCAGATATTACCTCCTTAGCTACTATTGAGCTAGACATCAATGCTCTACCGAGCGTTGGCTAAGGCCTTTAATGAAGTTTGTGTTTTAAAAAAAAAAGCATAAGCCATACTTTTTTTTTTTATCGGAAACAAAGCAGGATTTTGCTTTTGTTCAAAGTTTTCAAACTCATTTCGGGTTAGACAATTTTGATACTATAGATCCAAATGGAAAGAGTGGAGGCTTAGTCTTCTACTATGATAATGATTATCACGTTAAGGTCCTTTATTCAAGTAATCCAATAATAGATGTGGAGGTGGTTGCTTTTGGAAAATCAATTTTTAACATTTTTTTTGAAGATACGGGAATAAAATTGAGGGAACAGGTGTATGAGAGATTAACGTGATATGACTTATTAAGAATAACATTGTGGTTTGTTATAGGCGATATGAAATTACCGAGAATCATGAAAAAGAGAGTGGTCAAATGAAAAGTGCAGGATCCTTTTTCCCATTTAATAATATGATTCGAGATAGTGGTCTTTTGGAGTTCCGAGCTAAGGGGAATCAAATGTCATGGGAAGGGAGGAGGGAAAAAAATTAGTCTGGTGTCACTTAGACTGAGCTTTAGCCAATAAGGACTGGCGCACTCTTTTTCCACGTTCTTAACAGAATACTTGGATATGGTGGGCTCTAATCATAGACCGGTTGTGGCATTAATTGAGGATAAAGAGAGCAATTTTGTTTTGACCACATGGTGATAAGACAGGAGGGTTTACTGGAATCTATTGGTAGGGGCTGGATGACCCCCATTATTGGGGACACAAAATCTTTTGTGACCAAAATCACCAATTGTCATCATGAAACTGTGGCGTGACAAAAGAATAATCTGCCATATGGAAAGGAAAAAATTAGTGAACTCCGACAAGCTCTGGATGAGGCACAAACAGATGATAACAGAACTCAAGAGGAAATTTTTGAAGTATCAAGGAAATTACAGGAAACTTACAAGGATGTAGAAGAGTATTGGCAACAGAAATGTCGAAACACGTGGAATATAGCTGGGACCTCAATACCAAATATTATCATGCTTTAACAAAGCAATGTTGTACCCACAACAGTACTTTCAGACTTCATGATGAGGATGGAAACCGGGTAACAGAGGAAAAGGGAGTGGAGAAAGTGGCAGTGGTTTATTTTGATGGGCTCTTTAGCATAACTTCTCCATCAGATTTTGATAGTTTTCTGAACGAAATCGCACTGGCTATCAAATCAGCGACTGCTCAGAATTGCGACATAGGAGGAGGTACGACAGGCTCTGTTTATGATGCATCCGGAGAAATCTTCAGGACCGGATGGAATGACAACGCTATTTTTCCTAAATTTTCTGCCTATAATAAAACAGGATATGGTGGCTTTGGTTAATAATTTTTTGGTTTCGGGGAAGTTAGACACAAGATTGAATACAACAAATATATGTCTGGTTCCCAAAATAGAGAGGCCAACTAGGATGAAGGATCTAATGCTCATCAGTCTCTGCAATGTAGGATATAAGATCATCTCTAAGGTTTTATGTCAGAGATTGAAGAGCTGTTTACCTTCACTCATATCAGAGACACAATCCGCTTTGGTAGCAGGAAGATTGATCTCGGATGACATTCTTATTGCACAGGAAATGTTTCATTTGTTCAGCACAAACAATTCTGTCAAAGTAAGTATATGACAGTTAAAACGAACACGGGTAAAGCTTACGACATGATAAAATGGGAGTTTACTGCGGCTTTACTTCACAAGATGGGTTTTGATCCCCAATAGATCCAACTGATTGTGGAATGTATATATTCGGTTCAATACCGTGTTTTATTGAATGGTCACCCACAGGGACATACTATCCCCCAGTGCGGACTATGACAAAGGGACTCATTGTCGCCTTATTTATTCATTATGTGTATTGAGGTTCTAATAGCCAATATTTAGAAAGCAGAGAGAGAGAGAAACAATGGACATGTTTGAAGGTCGCATAAGCCTTTCCCATCGAATTCACATCTGCTGTTTACGGATGATAGTCTTTTTTTTCTTCAAACACACAAAAAGAGGAGTGTTAAACCATTCTCAGGATTTTAAAGGAGTATGAGGCAGTTTCAGAATAATTGATTAACTTTCAATAATGTTCTATTCAATTTGGATACAATATAGATGAATCACGCAGGTAGTAATTAAGAGATATTTTAGGCATTCAAAATAGAGGTTGAATGGGATCGTATTTAGGAATCACTGAAAGCTTGGTAGAATCGAAACACACAAGTTTTTTGGTTTATTCAGGAAAGACTGAGTAATCATGTCAATGGATAGACTTTTAAATTTTTAACTAAAGGAAGGAATGAAGTGATTATTAAATTCGTAGTGACGGTCTTACCTAATCATGTCATGTTGTGCTATCGGATACCAAAAACAGTGACACAAAAATTGACGAGCGCAGTTACACAATTTTGGTGGAACCCAGGAGGAGGTAAGAGATGGTTACATAGGAAATCATGGGAAAGTATGTATGCCCAAAGATGAAGGAGGTTTAAGATTTAAAGACATCATAGACATAAATACGGCTATGCTTGCAAATCAGTTATGGTGTTTGAATGAAAAGCCAAATACTCTTTTTTCTAGAGCTTTTAAAGAACGGTATTTTTGGAATACATCACCTTTGGAACCGATTAGATCATACTCACCATCATATGGTTGGCGCAGTGTTATATGTGCTACATCTCTGGTTAGCAAATGATTAATCAAAAGGTTTGGATCAGGATCATCCATTCTAATATGGAAATATCCTTGGCTCCCAACCACTCAGCCGAGGCAAGCAAAGAATAATCAACAAAACTTTTTTCTTGACCTTACCATGGATTCTCTTATCAATAAGAATTCGCGTACGTGGAACTTACAGTCAATTCAGGATCTTGTAGATCCTCATGATATACATATCATTTAGAGTATATCTCTAAGTCGGACTCACTTGACTGATAGAGGTGGCTAGAATTTTATGAATAATGGAAAATATACAGTTAAATCTAGATATCAGGTGAAGCTAATACAGCCGGCAGAGAAAACCCACCAACAATATATGGACCTACGGTTGATGCTCTTAGGCATATTGTTGGAAAATTTTATGTCCACCAAAAATCAAGTATTTTTTGTGGCAAATCATGTCAGGGTGTCTTGTGGTAAAGAAAAACTTACATAGAAGAAGAATTAAAGGTATGTTCGTTGTGGAGAACAGAAGAATCAGTGAATCATATATTATTTGAATATACACCAGCGATCCAAGTTTGGGCACTTTCACGGCTCCCATCAAATTCTGATATTTGTTTGGGCACTTCACAAATATGGACTATTTATTTTGGAGAGTTTTTCCACAAATGGAGGATCATCAATTTGCTTGGATCTTATGGTATATCTGGAAAGGGGAGAATAACAAGACATTCAGTAAAATAGATGTTGATCCCAGAGAGACATTCAAGCTTGCGGAAACGGAATCGCTATTTTGGGCTGAGCCACAACTTACAATCTCACAAAGGATAACTCTGAGCATGGGGACTGAAACTACAATCTTGCCTCATATCCCAGGAAGATTGTGCTATATAGATGGATCATGAAAGGATAAGAAAACCTATTCAGGACAAGGATGGTATGGCACTCTTGAGGGTTTCGATGGTTTATTAGGAGCACGAAATATTACAGCCAGTCTTTCACCCATGCATTCGGAAGTGAAGTCACTTATATGGACAATGAAATGTATGAGAAACTTACATCAGTATCATGTCACATTTGTAATAGGTTGTTTTCAATTGGTGAAGATGGTTTCGGAACTAGAAGAATTGCCAACTTTTAAAGATATCAAAATCCTGAAGACCTGTTTTCATTCCTCTAAGTACTCCATTTACCAAGAACGATAAACTTAAGAGCAGATAGACTTGCATGCAGTGCTCGGAAACAACCAACCTTCATCGTACATATGGATTCAAAACTCTGGGTTTGGTTTACAGAGTTGTCATGATTTTTTTTTTTCGTTGATGACAAAAAAAACTGATTTTATACATTCTTATTTATTTACAAGTTTTTAGTAATAAAAATATATAAGTATTATTTGAAAATGGTTTTCATCCAAATTAAAAAGAATTATAGACAGATAGTGACATATCATAATTTTTGTAAATTTTAAAATTTAAAATGTTAACAAACTATATTGAAGAATTATCTTCGGATTCAAATAGTATAAGGTTTTATTTGCTAAATACTCCTGGAGGGTGTATTCAATCTAAATTTG
Source organism: Eruca vesicaria subsp. sativa (assembly GCA_932364175.1). Classification (NCBI taxonomy): domain Eukaryota; kingdom Viridiplantae; phylum Streptophyta; class Magnoliopsida; order Brassicales; family Brassicaceae; genus Eruca; species Eruca vesicaria. The sequence goes on along the minus strand of CAKOAT010741821.1, from coordinate 99,825 downwards.
AGGTGATTTGATTTAATGAAATTTTAGAGGATTTCAATAAATTGCAGAGACTAAAGTGGTTTTTGTTAAATTATTCAAGTATTACTTAAAATCATAAGATTTGAGTTTTAATTTTTTAACTAAAAACTTCATTCAAACATTCTAAAATTAATTAAAACTTTAAACTCCACAACTTAAAATTTTTTTTTAATAAAAGTAAATTTTAATATAGTTTATGAATCGTCAAATTCACTCACAGTGGGTTTTATGTAAGTTTTTATAATTCATGGTTGAATAACAATACAATTATCCTTTTAATATATATCATCTAAAATTCACAATTGAATATATATTCCTTCGTAATAGTTACTTGGGAGAGTTCTTGGTATAATAATTTTTTGAAATTTAATTATTATTTTTTAAGTTGAGAAAATTTTCAATGCTAAGAAGATGTTTTCAAATATTTGTATATAGATTTTCATTATATGTTAATGAATTGTATATACTTTCATTGATTGTCATTAATTCCTATAAAATAATAATTTAATGATGGGAGGACAAAGGGAAAGAGAATAACAATAACATATGCTACAGTTGTTGGATCAAAACTTCATCAATTATTTATTCATGAAAATTTGAATTATTTTGGTCTCAAAAATTCATAAGAAGTCCGAAATTTATGAAGTTTTGAAAACTTCCATCTACCTTTTTGTTTTCTAATAGAACACATGTTAACGACATATATATTTTTCTCAGCACTTCTCATTTAATTTTTTTTTTTTTGACATCAAACGGCTGATCTATTACTCAAACGACTTGAGCTGGTCTGAGTAACCAAACCGGAATAGAACAACCAACATACACAAACTTACGATAAAAGACCTAGGTATCTTACCTAGAGAATCAGAAACGCCGTTCTGTAATCTAGGACCATAAAAAATCTTGAATTCAGAAAAGCAGATCTTCAGTGTCAATAATTTTTCCAGTTCCGTTGAGAAGCTAGGCCATGCATGAGGATTCTTGAGCATCTCGATCATCCCCTTACAATCAGTTCCAAAACTCTGACATGGGGAATGTTGAAGCATGTTCTTCATTGCCCCCCGCAGTGCTTCCAACTCTGAATGCAACGCCGATTCCACTCGATCAAAACTACGCAACCCCATTAACTGACTATTTCCAGAATTATCATTCAACACCCATCCACATCCACTGAAGAAGTCTGTAGAAGTCTAAGATCCATCCACCATGCATATGTTCCCCAAACTTAAGGTCTGGTCTTCATCTATTCTGTTTCCAAGGGAGGACGGTATATCCTGCTCATTTGCTTGGAACCATGCTTGGCATTCACTTTTGCGTAGCACGCTACCTTCAATGGGTCCCTATCAATGCCTCTGAATAGCTTATCTTTCCTAGCCTTCCAAATATACCAGATTAACCAAGGGAAAGGATCCCTGTCCAATTCTAGTTCCAATATTGCATTCTTCCTCCAGAATAGATCATCCATATTCGTGTACATGCTTTGTACTAGAAACAAAGCGGGATTGGTAGGCGTAGATGAAAGAGCCCAAACTTGTAATGCAGGTGGCCATTCAAATATTGCATGTGTGATCGTTTCCTCGGGTTTCCCACAATGAGGGCAGTGGTTGTCACATCTCATATGTCTATAGTTTAAGATGCTAGTAACAGCTACATGTCTTGTTATCAACTGCCAAATAAGATGACAAATCTTTTAGAGAACCCTGATCTTCCAAGCATGTGTTTGAAGTTTTGTGATACTAGGCTCACATACTTCAGATTTATCCTCTTTTCAAAATATTTCGTGCTACCAGTATCTCCATTCTCATATAATTTTGTAATTTTGATTAATTACTAAAAAATGTGCCCCTTGTGTTTGATTAATATTCTATGTTCTATCAGTTTCATATAGTTTTGTAGTTATTTTGTTGTCTGTGTTAATTGTGGGTGTTTTTATTACATAAGTTTTGAAAATCTTATGGATATACATGGTATTTTTAAAGTTGAATCTCATGAGTAAAAAAAAAAAAAAATTTATATCCCAATAACAATATTTTTTAATAGAGTTGCTATATCAATGATATGCAAACTTTTCCGATATTGAAGGATTCTGAAGGATTTAAAAATACTCTTCCCAATAACAATAGAGTTTACTAAATTTTAAAAATTCTTAAGCAAATAACTAATAGAATCTACTATAACTTTCACAATTCCTTTAGAATTTTTCTACCAATAAGCCCTCCCTTAATGTTGATCGTTTAAGCAAATGCCTCATGGTTTCAGTTCTAGCGACTACTGTTTAAGTTCTTTGTAAAGTACTTCTTCTTTATTAATATTTAGTATAAACAAGATGAAATAACTTACTTGTCACAGATATTCGCGAAGGAATAACGTTAGTTAGTAATTAAATATTATAAAATAAAAATCATATGATAAAATTAGAAAGGAAATAAAATTCATCTCTGATCAATATTAATATAACTTATGTATTAGTTTACTTAAATCTCGTTCTGTTTTTTGCTTAACTTCTGTTAACTGTTTCTGTTTTATTTAATTTTATTTTCTATTATTCTCCTTGTTCTTTTCAATATTGTATCACTGCAGTGATAATTTTTATATAAAATGTATATATGACCGAGTATGTCTCAAAATCATATTGAATCAAACACTGTTAATTTAAAAGCTACATTTATAGAAATTGACTTTACATGTTTGATATATGAATTTGGGCATCTAAATACAAGAATTTTCTTAATAAAAAGATAGTAATACTTAATTTAATATATCTAATAATATTTTTTTTTAATTTGATAAACGTTATAGGGCTCGTTTTTATTCCTTGCTTCTAATTTAAATAAATTTCAGAACCGGTTGATAAGTTCCATGGTTGACTCAGTTGTCTCTATTTAAAACACTTGTGATTCGAATTATTTTTGGACAAAAAAGGAAAAGAACCAAAAAGAAAGAATTTCTGCATATACATAATACGCGTGTAAAAGGGGGAACGCCTAGAAGGTATGATGTGTTAGAAAAAAACTTTAGTGTTTTGTTCTTCAGCTGCCACCAACTTTTCTTATGAAATGGGACTTTACCATTTTCAACGAGATAGTATCGCCACTATGCACCATGTGAATTCTACCTTGCTGGCATGTTCATATCCTTCCACATCGCCACGCACTTCCCAGTACACTGTCATCTCCAAACACATGTCTCCATGCAGACAGTATCACGTTATAATTTGACATATGTATGCTAAGCATACTATATATGCACACAAAAAGTTGATTTCCTTTAATCGTATAATATTTTGTTTCCTTCAGTTAATCGAAGATACATAATATTACATATATGTTTTGAACATATATCTTTTTTTTTTGAACATATATCTAGCATGAACAAATTATGTAAGTGTCTTTACAAAAAAGGAAGTGGTAATAAATTTTAGTAACACTAATCGAAAATTAATGAACTAAAAGAAGTTTATTATCTTATGTTGCTAAAAAGAACCACGGTCATCCAGCTCCTTATGTATGGACTATTTGTTGCCCAAAGAATGTGTGGATTATTAAATGCTTTTCAATAATAATAAAACAAAAAAAATTATAAAACAATATTATATTTGGATACCCTCTATATAAATACACCAAGTTAGTATCATCACATATAGCCGAATTGCAATATAAGAGAACCTAGTTTGTATCCTGCTTTCTGTTTAAATTGCATCAGATATGGCAATACTCCGGACGACACTGCTTCTGTTGCTTATCCTCCTCTGCCTTACCACATATGAGGTTAATAATTATAAGTCTTTTATTCTCCAAATAGTATTTTACCCGATTGAATCATATTAATACTTAAATCATGTGTGCATGGTGATAATGAATGACCATTCTCCTCAGCTTCACCTTCACGCTGCTGAAGGTGCAGAGGGCAGTGAAGGTGCAGTTAAAATCGGTACGTAATCCTAACACGTAAAATTTCTGTGTCTAGCTTTGCTTGCAGATATTATCATTAATACCGACCAACGATATATAGCGTTCAGGAATAGCCAATGTTGTTCGTTTGTCTCTTTGGCAACTGGTCATAGTTTTGACATATGTATGTGTCGTGTGCACGTGTAGATTGCAATGGGAGGTGTAAAGGGAGATGCAGCAAATCGTCCAGGCCGAATCTCTGCTTGAGAGCATGCAGCAATTGTTGTTCCCGATGCAACTGTGTACCACCTGGCACACATGGAAACCACCATCTATGCCCTTGCTACGCTTCCATTACCACTCGCGGTGGCCGCCTCAAGTGCCCTTGAATCTATCCACACATGAATGTGGAATTCTACGATGTTATGTTCTTAAATAATATATAGACAATAGTGTTACCTTTTTAATCGATCGTTTACTGTCGGGATCTCTAGAATTTCTATATTTTGCATTAACTGGGGCAAAATATAGAGGTACTTAAGTTTCAAAATTATTGATAACTAGTGTAAACATGCAAACGAGAAAAATGAGTGGTAGACTTATGTTTTCTGTATTTCTCAATATTATATCGGGAATAAAAAGAATAATAAAATTATGGTCTTTAACCTTCATAAGCCGTTAGCTGCATTTCTCCGTTGAAGGTTTTGAGACTGAATGTCGTTTTGACTCTTCAAAATTGTTTTATTATCTAAGAAGATATATAACACCAGTTCTAGAGATTACTCTGATGCCAAATGGCACCTCCCTAGAAAGATACGGTCGTTGCAAGGGTATGAGCAGGTCCGGTCCAAAACCTTGTGCACAATCAAAATTTTAGTCTTATTTGTACAAATCAAAATTTTAGAACTTTTTTGTGTATTCACAAAACTAGGTATTTAAAAAACAAAAGGGTCTTTTTCTTGTATAAAATCAAAACGGCAGAACCTTAATTATAAAGAAAATGTACAAGGAAATAGTTGGACCCTGTCCTCAAACACCTTACACACGCCTGCAAAGCCGGCGATGTTATAAGGATAGATCCAAAACGTAATGGTTGGTCACGAAACCTTAACCAAAAATATATGAAACTTTTAACCCAATTATTCTATGCGGTCAAACAAAACTCTAGGATATGTAATCCTTGTCAAATTGACAAACTCATGGCTCCTTCACCTCAGATGAATTAGATCTAGGAGTTACGGCTCACTTGAATTAGATTTAGGAGTTACGGCTCACTTGAAACGTAACCCAATTATTCTACGGTCAAACAAAACTCTAGGATATGTAATCCTTGTCAAATTGACAAACTCATGGCTCCTTCACCTTAGATGAATTAGATTTAGGAGTTACAGCTCACTTGAAACGTTGATGAATGGTGAAGGATGGTCAAATGGTGGCACAAATGAGGATGGAGATTCGTCTGATAAATATTGGATAACTTTGAACTAGAACTCGTCCAATGGAAAAAACACAAAACAAAACTCGAAACAAAAGTTCTCTGACACAGTTCTTAATGTTTAAACAGTTGTTAATGTTTAAACGATCTTGAATTATCTTTCACTGTTGGTGATGACTGAAATTTTACTGTTGGTGAGACCAGAATCTTATCCTGGTCTTACCTTTTAACCCTGCTGACTTTATCTTATCCAGTATCTCCCAATTCACTTCTCCAGTAAATAAAAAAAAATCCCACAGCTATCATTCCACAAAGAAATTTGTAGTCGTTATTAATATTTTTGAAATTTTACATAAGGCTCAAATTACTGATACAGAAATGGTTATATTAGACATTATTGGCAAGATCTCTGATTCAGCCTCTTAATTGCTGGATCTGTTAACTCCAGATCTGGAAATCCTGTTCATGAAAATTTCATTATTCTAAAACTTAAATTCTCTTCCTCTTTGCAAACTAACCGTGTCTTTTCCACCCTCCTCCAACTACTGTTAAACTATTTAGCTCTCTTTCCACTCTAACCCAAAAACCATTGTCTTAATCTGATACTAACATTTTTACTTCAGCATCGATTAGTGATGTTGTTCAAAAACCCACTACAAGAAAACACGGAACATTCCGAAAAACGTTCCAACGGACACGTATGTTGTCAGAAGTTTCCGACCAATTTCTGACAAAAAACTGAAAAGATATAAATTTTAATATTCGTCGAAAATTCGTCGGAAAATTTCAACGAAATTCCGAGCAACAACTGTTAGTCAGAAATTTTCGATGGAATTCTGACAAAAAATTTGAACATTGTGAATTCCGACAGAATATTTTCGACGACAGATTTTGTGTTCAGCTTTCCGGCGCAATTCCGACGGAAGATTTGACCGTTCGAAATTCCGACGAAATACCAACGCAATTCCGAAAACTTTTCGACGACCCTTTTTGACAGTTCAATATTCCGACGGAGTTTCGAAACTGGTTATGAAATTGGTAGTACTAGCGAACCTCAGCATGTGGATAGGGTAGTTAGGGTAGAAGAACCTACAACGGATAAAGATTATGGTGTAGGTATTGAGCAGATGGTAAATGATCATTATAGAGGGGATGAGTCGAATGCAGAATCTTGGAGTTTTTTTGACATATTAGATGCAGGAAAACAACATTTGTACAAAGGTTATAGAGATGGTCATTCTCCCTTATCATCTGCAACTAGATTGATGAGTATCAAGACAGATTATAATTTGGCAGAAGAATATATTGATGCGATTGCTGATTTTGTTAAAGATGTTCTACCGGAGGATAATCTTGCACCGAGTTCATACTACGAGGTTCATAAACTGGTAGCGGGTCTTGGTTTACCGTATGAGGTGATAGATGTATGCATCGACAACTGCATGATCTATTGGAGAGCAGATGAGAACCGGGATAGATTCAAATTTTGTGGGAAATCTCGTTATCAAGAAACAAGGGGAAGAGTACCGGTGCCATTCAAAAGGATGTGGTATTTTCCTTTGACGGAAAGACTGAAGAGGTTATATCAGTCTGAACGTACATCCAAACAATGAGATGGCATGTAGAGCACTCCACAAATGCTCAGATTAGACATCCTTCAGATGCGAAAGCATGGAAACATTTCCAAACAAAATATCCAGAATTCACCCATGAGAGAAGAAATGTCTATCTTAGATTATGTTATGAGTAGATTTTCTTATTCATATATGTTATTAGAGTTTGACAAGTGTTTGAAGTATTTAGTATAAGTTATTGGAGTTTTTAAAATCTTTATGTATTTCATTTTAACGTATTTGTTACTTTAAAAAATCTTAATATATTTCATCAACATTTATACAAAATTGTACAAACATACTGCAACAATCTTAGATTATGATATAATTTTGTATAATATCGAATTACTCAATATTATGATTAGTTAACACGCATTTACATACTAACTAAGTGTTGTATTTGATCATAAACT
>CAKOAT010741821.1:72608-92270 GCA_932364175.1 Eruca vesicaria subsp. sativa | reverse complement strand
ACTAACTAAGTGTTGTATTTGATCATAAACTTGATTTTTTGAAACCTCTAATGCTATGTCGTCGAAATTCCGTCAGAAATTTCCGATGGACATGTAATTCCGTCAGAAATTTCTGACGGACTTTCGACCGAATTTTCATGACCTTCGGAAATTTCTAACGGAATTCCGACGGAATATTTCCAAAAGCAGAACATCCTCTCCTTTCCCGTGTCGTCGGATTGTCATATTCGAGAGTATCCAAGGGAATTTCGAAGGAATAATTCTGACGGGATCGATTTCGTCGCGATGTCGTCGGAATTTCTCATTTACCCGGGTAGAAATTTCGCGAATTTTTTTGGTTAATCGCGTAATGAGATTTCTGATGGAATTCCGACGAAACTGGTCCGTCGGATTGTTTCAATTAAAAAACCAGAGTCTCTTCTTCTTCATTTCTCTCTCGATTCTCCTTGTTATCTCCGACGAAACCGGTCCTCGCTTCCTCTCCCTCCGATCTCCGACGTCCTCGCCTCCTCTCCCTCCGAAGAATCCGCTGTCCTCGCCCCCTCTCTCTCTTAAAACCATGTAAGAGATCCTAAACCCTCTCTCTTGAAACCATAGTTTGGTAGTTTTAGGTTGTGGATAATAATTTGGTAGTTTTATGATTGAATTGAATAGATTCCCGGATTGAACTCATAGTTTTAGGATTGAATTGATTAGAATTTCGGGTTTAGGTTGTAGATTGATGGATAATTTAGGTTTTAGATGAATATTTTTTTTTCTGAATTTTATATGTTAAAAATATTTTCTAAAGCGTTTAGATAGGTTTTAAAATATATTTACAAACGTTTTATTCAAGTTCTATTATATAAAAACGTTTTAAAGAGTTGTAAAACTTTTTTAAAAGCTAAATAAAATTATATATGTGATAATAGACATATATATATATATATTGATTTTAATATAATCTTGATTTTTTGTTAACTAACAATGTATTCAATTGTATGATTTTTTTTTATTTTTTTATCATAAGTTGTTTATATTTATATATATCGAGTAATGTTTAAATTTTTTTTTTTTTCGCAGGTTCGAGCCTAGACCATCATCACTTCGCCGCGGCCTACCTCATGCAAATCGTTCTGGGAGTACTTCACGTGTATCGGAATCTTCGCAGGAGCAAAATTCTATTCCTCCTCCAGCACCTTCAGCAGCGGCGTTTGATCCAAACGTTCACTATGAGCCGGGCACCATGCCGGTTGAGCTTTTGGTTCCACAACCAGGCCGAGAGAACCTCCGGGTTCTCCATCCCGAACCACGAGGATACACTATATATGTTTCTCCATTTGTATTAATATATTTAAATATTTTTTTTATTTAAATTTTAACTTAATATTTTTTTTTAAGGTTCAACAATTCGAACAACGGCATTACATTAACCAGATTATGTATTCTATGCTTTGATGTCACTCAAATGTTTAACCCTAAGGAGTGATTTATTCTCTCAAATAAGAGGTTCAATCGTAGTACTTAGGGATCGAATCCACAAGGAACTAGAGTCACAAAAGATATAATCCTAAGTGATTAAGCTAGGTTGAAAAGGTTTTAAAACAATAAATAAAAATAGGTAGCAATGGTAAGTTGCTAAGGAAAATAGGTTTTGGGTTTGAAAACAATGAAAGAAAGTAGTTAGATTCAANGGTTTTAAAACAATAAATAAAAATAGGTAGCAATGGTAAGTTGCTAAGGAAAATAGGTTTTGGGTTTGAAAACAATGAAAGAAAGTAGTTAGATTCAAGGTTACTATTCAGAAAATCAGGATTATAAATCTATGGATGTCTTAACGAATTGCTTGCAAATATATGAGAACTTCAATCCTTAGATGAATCTATAGCTGTCGCTATTAGACTCATCCATTGATCTGATTTTCAACAGTATCGATCGATGTTGCTATCGCAGTGTCGATCGATATATGTTGCCGTCGATCGATGACTCTAGAGCAGTATCGATCGATATATAGTATCAGATCGGATTGAAACTGTGTTCACCCGAGAATTTCTATCATACCGGCTGTCGCATCGCGCCTTAATAGAGTCTGGGCTTAGCCAAATGATTTCAGGAAATGACTATTAGATTAGTCACTCCATAATCATAACTCTAGGTAGCAAATCTAGAGTAAGCATTAGGTTCATTTGGATAATGAATATAACAACTCAACAATCCATAGTTGGGGCTAATCCCTCATAACTATTTGAACCCCAAATCTAGCAGACGAATCTACTCAGACATAGCCAAGAGATTCATAGAAAAAGAATAAGATGAAAAGAAAATACTTTTATTGCTTAAGTAAAAATAGAATACAAAACTTTCTTAATAGATCTAATGATGTCTTTCTAGGGCTCATAGGCATAACTATAAATATGGAGTGCAATTAGGTTAAAAACTCATCAGGGGCAGTCTTGTAATTTGGTGAGAACTTGGGCTTCAAGTCGGCCAAGTAAATCTTCCTCATCACGCTCTGTATCGATCGATGGTACATTGCGTACATCGATCGATGGAGTATCTCGACTTCAACTTCTACGGAATCGTGATTGATTGATTACACAAGGTGTGTATCAATCGATATGTGTCTCTCAATGTCGGATCTTCATAGTCAACTTGTAAAACTCTCCTTTAAGCTTCATAAGACACCTAAATCATCACTTTACCACAAAATGCTCCTGAACCTGAAAACATACCTAATAGACTCCAAAAATAGATAATTATAATAGAAACATATAGAAATCATGACCAATAAGGGGTCAAAATCATGGTATATCAACTCCTCCAGACTTAACCTTTGCTTGTCCTCAAGCAAACCTTAAGTTAGTCTTTGAAAGAAGTTTAAAAACAGCAGGGACTCAATCAAAATCTCAACTTTAAAATCATCACCTCTTACTTTGTTGCAAACCACATCTTATATCTGTCAACTACAGAAGTATATTATACCATATCCTAGCTTAGCAACCAAATACATCTAGCCAATCAACTTAAACATTCCTTGTCTGTCTATCCCCTCTACTGATTTCATTTATGCATAAAAATAAAGGTGTAGGCTTTACCTTGGGAGTATCGATCAAGGAACACTTGGATTCAACTCAAACAAGTTTCAGGCATTCTCATCCTAGTTCCCTTTCTTTCTTTATCCCCCTTCTCTGAATCCCAACTCTTTCTTTCTCTCTCTTTTATTTTTTATTTTTTATTTTTTATTTTTTATATATATCAATCCCAATGAAGAGTTAATGTTCATCTTATTGATCTTTCTTGACAAAGTGTAAGCGAATAGTGGGGTCATAGGTAATGTACCTCTCCCTCGCTTTGATCATTCCTTTGATTTAGAATAGTGGGGTCATAGGTAATGTACCTCTCCCTCTGCCTCTCAGGAAATCACATCAGTCTTTTATTCTCTGAGGATGCCGAAGGAAGGAAAAAAGGAAACCAAAAATTTGAGACTTTTACCTTCCAGACTTGCAGGAGGATTCCGATCCCTTGTATACCAAACCCCAAGACAAGCAATAGATGTCAAGTTAGGTTGGAAATCAACTTTGGTTCTTCCAGACAATCATGAAAGTGTTGACATAGGTGATCGGTGATCCACTTTAGCATCTATAGTACTTTCTGCAATCAACAAATCTAAGAATGGTGCTAAAGAGTGGTAAGATAAAAAGTAAGACTTTGAATTTTTTTTCCCTTTCTTGACTCAATAAAACCAATTTTTGAAAACTTTTATAAATAAGATCAAAAAGAGGTAAAGTAGCATCAGTAATCATCTCCCCCATACTTAAATCATACACTGTCCTCGGTGTATAATCAGTCAGAGTAAGAGCATAGGAAAAATTAAATCTGTAAACTGATATCGAAATGGTGAACGATATACCAGACCGATATGGGTATCAATCGATGGTGAGTCGCTATTGTCGATCGATGCGTGTAGGTCTGTGTCGAGCGATATCGACTGGTTGTATCGGTCGATAGGTATGGATCGTGTGTCTATCTTCTTAAAAACAAATAAAAACGAAACTAATCAGTAAAAAAAATAAAAAATAAAGAAATAAAATACCTAACAGTGGGTTGCCTCCCAGTCAGCGCTTGGTTAAAGTCAGTTAGCTTGACTATGGAATTATGGTGGCTAGTGAGGTGGTTTGCAAGTACTTGTTGGGACACAAGTGTCCTCCTTTTCTTGTGTTTCTTCAAACCAAGAGGTTAAAAAGCTTCTTGTGGCCTTCTCACTTCTGGTCATACTAGTCTTCAAACCATAAATGTCACATTGGATCCTTCCCAACAATTCTTCAAAGCTGGCAAGGCTGTACTGATGGTTTCCAAGCATGCCGTAGATGTGTTCTGTAGTGCGCTGCATGGTATCGTGGTGTGTTGGATCGTCGGTCGATTCTGGAGGTTGCGTATCGGTTGATGCGTTGTTTGCTTCATCGATCGATGGTAATGGGTCAGGTCAGCTGGCGAGCTGTCTTTGAATATCTGCTACCTCCATCTGAATATCTTCAATTGTGCACTGCAATCCTTTGACTTCACTGAGGAGTGGCTGTCCAGTAGTCTGTAGTCTTCGTCTCCACAAAACTCAATAGATTTGTAGATGTCTCTTGTGGCTGCTTCTAGGTCTTCTCTGGTACAGAATTCGTGAGCACGGGTATCGGTCGATGGACTGTGGTTGTCATCGATCGATAGCTTCTGGAAGTGGTGCTCGATCGGGTTATGGACGGGTTTATCGATCGACACAGGGGTAGCTGTATCGGTCGATGCATGTGTCAGAGATCTGAGTTGTGCGCGCAAGGTTTTGACTTTTTCTTCTAGAGCTTCTCTTTCATATCGTATTAAGTCAGGGCTGGTGGTATTCCAGAGTAGTTCACCTCGAAGTCTTGATAGTTCTTTCTCATGTTCATATTGCATTGCTGCTTTCTCCCAGTTGTGATCTCCGGTTCTTGCATCAAGCATGTGCGTGACTTCGGCTTGTGTGAAGAGCTTGCAATCAGGAACTCCTTTAGCATAAGCTTCAGTAAATTCTGGTAGACAGAAACAAGAGCGTCCAAATAATGAGGCTCTCTTCAGCAGGTTTCTCATGTCGTGTTTGGTAACATGTATGATGTCTCCGTTTACTGCTCTTGCATGGCCAGATTCATCTCTGTAGACTCCATATTCTTCTTTCTTTTCCCAAAAGAAACGACGAACTCCGTTGTGGAAAGCTCTCTTCCCAAATTCGCGTTGTATATCGATCGATGCACGTCTCCATGTATCGGTCGATGCTCGTTGAAACTGGTGCAGATTGTGTGGGTACCGAGGTGGTTGCGTAGAGGGAGTTACTGGTCCATAGGCCATCTGGAGTATGTCTGCAACATCGTCGGTGGAGATAGGAATGATTCTCCCATCTATAGCTCGTGCATGACCATCTGAATCTCTGAAAATACCAAACTCATCCGGTATTAGTGAATTTAAATCAAATTTAAGTGTTTGTACCTCGGATGGTGTTGTGGCAGGTTTGGTTGGTGGTTGAAGATTAATATCGAGCGAAGGGGAGTGCTTCGTATCGGTCGATGGTTTGTGGAATATGTCGGTCGACGGTTTGAACTCTATGTCGATCGATACGGGTTCTGCAGGTTGGATCTCGGGTGGTAGTGGTGCTGTATCCACTGCAAAACTTTCGTGATAAGTGCTGGCCCAGCTTCCAATCGAGTAATCTCTGTGGTGTGGCTCATGTGGGACATAGACTGGTCTGCAGTAAGGTTCATCGCTTGTTGACTCGAAACGTCGTTTGAGCGATCTGGGTGGAGGCATATCGGTCGATGGACAGGGCGGCGTATCGAGCGATGGGCGTCGGAGGAAGGTCGGGTTAGGAGGGTTTTCTCCATCTTCTCGAAGAAATCGGTACTCGATGCCGCGTTCCTCCTCATAATCATCATCATACTCCTCCTGAGTAGTGATACTAGCTAGCTCGGGCATGTAGTGATCGTTTTCCCACTCATTTGCATTGAAATCGGCGTCTTGGAACTCGTCTTCGATTCGTCGGAATAATACATCGAGCGATGACCAGGTAGTGCTGTCGGTCGATGGTGCTGCAACGGTATCGGGCGATGGAGAGGTGGTGTCATCGGTCGATACTGCTTCTTCGGTTTCATACTCTTCCATAGAATCGTACTCGTGGGCACAAAACAGGTGGCTACGAGTGTTGAGCTTGCTGGCCTTGGAAACTTGATGACTGGAACAGGGTTGTAGTGGATGGAAGGGTTGCTAAGGGTTAGGTAGAGCCTGTTGGTTTGTAGGTCACAAACAGCTCCAACTGTGGCTAAGAAGGCTCTTCCAAGTAGTAGAGAAGTCTTGAAGTTGAGCTTGTTGGAGAGGACATGGAAGTCTGTAGGAATTAGGGTTTCTCCAATCTGTACCTCAAGGTTGCCAACGATGCCTCCAAGGCTCTGTTGAGAACAATCCACAAAGATGAAAGTTTCTTCAGAAGGCTCTATCTTCAGACCTAGATGATCTGCCATAAGCTTGGGTAAGATGCTAACTCCAGATCCTGTGTCACAGAGGGCACGTGGGAACTCAACACCTCTGATGGAGCAAGGTATTGTGAACTTCCATGGATCACTCTTCTTCTCCAGTGTTATCTTCTGCTTGAGGCTACCTCTGACTTGGTTAAACATCCTCCTGATGTCTTCTTCTGTCTCTTTGGTTTCTCTAAAGAACATCCACAATATGTGTGAAAAGTAGGCTTCTTCAAAAGGTTTCTCTTTAGGTATTCTGAGGACTCTTTTTCTGAAGCATGACAACTCCTTCTCATTAGCTTCTCTTTTATAGAGCTTAGGTATCTTCTCTTTCCTTTTTCGGAGAACTCTTCCCTGATTTTCCATTTTTATCTCCATGGACTCAAAAATATCCGTGGGTCTCTCTTGTAAGGCTGTTGTAGGGTTTTTGGTGGTGTAATATCTCTCCCGAAAAGCGTCAAGACGTGCACTGTCGATCTTAGGAAGCTGCACTCGGCGTTGGGGTACTGTGTATCGATCGACACTGGCTGGAGTGTGTCAGTCGATATCAGGGTCGTGGTGTCGGTCGATGATGGGCTCATTATGTCGATCGAGGACAGGTGTGGGCGGGTGTGGGTGACGTGCGGCGAATTCGGCGTGAGACATAATCTTGACGGAATTGCACTCGCGAGGGTTTTCGTCGGAGTCCATCGATCGACACTTGTCAAAGTCGATCGATCGACGAACTAAAGGTGATATCGATCGATGTTGAGCTGGTGATATAGATCGATAGTAGTCATAGGCGAATTCTCTTTCACTCTCATCATCAGATCTCTGAATCTCTTCTACTAACTCTTGCCAAAAGTCATCATCTAGGAGGCCATTGATGTTCTGGGTGTGGGCAAACTCCTGCTTCTTAACTGCTTCTCCTGTCTGAAACACTTGGGTCTCTAGCTTCTTCACATGGGTGTTGAAGGCATTTATCTTCGTGATGAAGGTGGTGTAGACAGAATCGATCTTTCCATTGAAGTTTACCTCGAGCTTCTGCTGACTCTTAAGTATCTTGTCTATCAACTCCTCCAGTTTAGTATCTTGGGTGGGTGGGTGTGGATTTGAGTAGAAGAAACTTCCATAGCTTATGTTGTTGTTAGGGTTGCTGCTGCTGAAGGTGTTGGGCTTCTGGGAACTCTGGTTAAAGTTGCTTCTCTGGCCTGTGAAGTTTCTGTATCCTCCTTGGTTACCAGATCTCTGAAAACCAGCTCCACTAATCCAGTTGACATCTTCTTCAACAATGTCTGAATCTTCCACTGAATAGATCTGCTTGTTTATGAGCTTCTGAATGTTGTCTAGCTGTGCTTGAACTTCATTGACATACTCCTTCCCAAGGGATGATGTGGTCTGTGGCATAGAGTTTCTTGTGCTGTTGCTGGAAGCTTATCAATTAGCTTGATAGAATTCTGAGGATTCCTGGTGGTGAAGTTGCCATCACTAGCTGTATCAAGGGCTCTCTTGAAATCTGGGCTGATGCCTCTGTAGAAAGTGCAGAGCAGTTGCACTTTGTTGAATCCATGGTGTGGGCAGTCTCGCTGGTAGGACTTGAATCTGTTCCAAGTATCCTTGAATGACTCTTCAGGGGCTTGGGTGAATGTAGCAATTTTCTTCCTCCAGT
Source organism: Eruca vesicaria subsp. sativa (assembly GCA_932364175.1). Classification (NCBI taxonomy): domain Eukaryota; kingdom Viridiplantae; phylum Streptophyta; class Magnoliopsida; order Brassicales; family Brassicaceae; genus Eruca; species Eruca vesicaria. The sequence continues at coordinate 84,119 of CAKOAT010741821.1, read as the reverse complement.
CTTCAGTGCGTGAATTATCAAAGAAATTACGCAGGAAGGCGTGCTTGATATCACTCCAGGTGGTAAGGGGAACCTGGTGGTAGTTGTCTCAGCCACTGCAAAGCTTCTCCAGATAGAGAGTACTTGAAAAGCTTGCAGAAAAGATAGTCTTCAGGGACTCCTTTTGCTTTGACTAGGGTGACAAGATTCTCGAACCTTTCCAGATGGTCCATAAGATGCTCATGGGGAAAACCACAAAAAGGGATTTGTCCTACAAGTGTGTAGTACTGCATCTTGAGCTCAAAATCTCCTCTCTGAATAGCAGGAGGGAGGATGGCTGATCGGTTTGAATAGAACTGATCCGGACGGTTGTAATAAGCCAAAGTTCTGGTCTCTTCTACAGGTTGAATTATGTATGTGGGTGCAGTCTCTTCTTCAGTAATGATCTCCTTCTGATCATTCAGCTTCTGACCTGCTGCATTTCGCAGGTGACCATCTTGATCACGCAGATCTCCATTCTCATCGGGTATGAGAATCATAGGCGCTACCATGTCTCGCCGGTTAGTATCGATCGATGTAAGGTGAGGTGTATCGATCGATGTCAAGTGAAGGGTATCGGTCGACGAACGATTGTTGATGTCTATCGATGAGGTGGTGTTGGTGTCGGTCAACGAACGGTTGTTGATCGTCGGTGGAAAGCGCGTATCGGTCGATACAGAGGTGTTGATATCGATCGATGTGGAGCGTAGGTCTTTGCGGATGCTACGTTCCAGATTATTGGGATCTTCTGAGTACAAAAGTTGCTTGTCCTTGTTGCTCCTAGTACTGCTGGACATGTACCTGAAAGAGACAAAAAGGAAAAGAAAAAATTTTGTGTCAAAAGATGGAAAAATAAAAAGTAACAAATAACCTAGACTGAATCAGATTAAATCTAATAGTGATCTTAGTTACCCGGCAACGGCGCCTTATTTGATGTCACTCAAATGTTTAACCCTAAGGAGTGATTTACTCTCTCAAATAAGAGGTTCAATCGTAGTACTTAGGGATCGAATCCACAAGGAACTAGAGTCACAAAAGATATAATCCTAAGTGATTAAGCTAGTTTGAAAAAAATTTAAAACAATAAATAAAAATAGGTAGCAATGGTAAGTTGCTAAGGAAAATAGGTTTTGGGTTTGAAAACAATGAAAGAAAGTAGTTAGATTTAAGGTTACTATTCAGAAAATCAGGATTATAAATCTATGGATGTCTTAACGAATTGCTTGCAAATATATGAGAACTTCAATCCTTAGATGAATCTATAGCTGTCGCTATTAGACTCATCCATTGATCTGATTTTCGACAGTATCGATCGATGTTGCTATCGCAGTGTCGATCGATATATGTTGCCGTCGATCGATGACTCTAGAGCAGTATCGATCGATATATAGTATCAGATCGGATTGAAATTGTGTTCACCCGAGAATTTCTATCAGACCGGCTGTCGCATCGCGCCTTAATAGAGTCTGGGCTTAGCCAAATGATTTCAGGAAATGACTATTAGATTAGTCACTCCATAATCATAACTCTAGGTAGCAAATCTAGAGTAAGCATTAGGGTTCATTTGGATAATGAATATAACAACTCAATATAGCTTGGGGCTAATCCCTCATAACTATTTGAACCCCAAATCTAACAGATGAATCTACTCAGACATAGCCAAGAGATTTATAGCAAAAGAATAAGATGAAACGAAAATACTTTTATTGCTCAAGTAAAAATAGAATACAAAACTTTCTTAATAGATCTAATGATGTCTTTCTAGGGCTCATAGGCATAACTATAAATATGGAGTACAATTAGGTTAAAAACTCGTCAGGGGCAGTCTTGTAATTTGGTGAGAACTTGGGCTTCAAGTCAGCCAAGTAATTCTTGCTCATCACGCTCTGTATCGATCGATGGTACATTGCGTACATCGATTGATGGAGTATCTCGACTTCAACTTCTACGGAATCGTCATCGATCGATTACACAAGGTGTGTATCGATCGATATGTGTCTCTCAATGTTAGATCTTCATATTCAACTTGTAAAACTCTCCTTTAAGCTCCATAAGGCACCTAAATCATCACTTTACCACAAAATGCTCTTGAACCTGAAAACATACCTAATAGACTCCAAAACATAGATAATTATAATAAAAACATATAGAAATCATGACCAAAAACAAGTCAAAATTATGGTATATCATGCTTCGTAGAGGATACGAGACCTACAGTGTGATGCCGAAAGATGAACAAGAGATATGGTTCCATAGTTTTGCGGTAATTTTAAAATTGTTTTTAATTTTGTTTTATTTATTTTTATTATAAATTTACTAATTTCTCTTTTTACCAGCAACAATTCAATTGGGAGTCGGGACATACCAAAAGGGTCCGACAGGCCTTCAATGAGAAGGTCATGGAGTCTTACAAAAACACGGTCTATGAATGGAAGGTGCTCTTGCGCAAGGGCAAGAATCCAAAGTTCATCAACGATACCGTTTGGCAAGACTTGCAGGTGCATTGGGAGAAGGAAGCGACCAAAGTGAAATTGAGCAGAAACTCACACAACCGCAACAGCGACCGTGACGGGAAAAGGTCGTTATGTGCACAACCTCGGGGCTTGCAACATGTCGACTAAGGAAGATCAGCCTGTAAGTTTACATATTTTTAAGAATTATTTTTAATATATTTATTGATTAATATTTTTAAGAAGTATTATTTTTTATATATATTTTGTAGGTCGAAGCAAATGGCGGTAATCCCGTCGATATTCTCGATTTCTTAAAGGTGGCATACACGAACAAGAAGACGGGTGAAATTCAGGATCCCGCAATCAGAGAGGTCGTGGAGATGGTGCAAACACAAAAGAAGCATTTCTAGCTTCTCAGCCTATCTCTGATGGCAATTCCGATGCAGCTATTTCCACCAACTTTTCCCGATTCCGAATTAACGAAATGGTGGAATAGGTATTTTGAAAAAAATTAATTTCATTATTATTATAATTCAGTTAATAATATTTAACTAATTTTCTTTCTTTTTAATATGCGGTCCCAGGGAAGAAATGACGTCTGGTCGGTTTGGCATGCCGTGCCGGTTCGTTTCCTGCTGCTTCATCTTCACAAGCTCAAAGTGTTGACCCATAAATTACGGAGGAGCTGCAAAACAAGGGTGAGCGCATTGTAGTGTTGGAGGAGCAGAACCCTACAATACTTGCTGAATTGGCGGAACAGAAGAAGCACAATAAAGTTATAATGGACAAGATGAAGTGCCTTTTCCCGCATGAGTTTTAGTTTTTTTTTTTTTTGTTTAAAAACTTTAAAATGTTGTTTTTAGTTATGTAAAACTTTATTTATAATATGTGTTTTTAATTTCAGTTTTTGTGAATTTATAAAAATAAATTATAAAATACAAATTTCTTACAAAATAAATATATATATTAAAATATTTAAAAAATAATTAAAAAAAAGAAATAACCGACGGCCTAAGCCCGTCAAAAATTTCTGACGGTAAGAGTTCGTCAGAAATTTCCAACGAAACATTTTGGTTGGAAATTTCCGACGAACCTTAGCCGTCGGAAATTTCCGACGAACCTTAGCCGTCGGAAATTTCCGACGGGCATATGCCGTCTGAAAATACTGACGATAGTCGTTGTCCGTCAGAATATATTCTTATGACTTACTGACAACTTTCCCGACCAAATTCATCGTTGCTTATCCGTTGGAAAATACCTCCATTGGAAAGCCTCAGAAAATCGTTGGTATATTTTGACGAATTTCCAACGAAGTTTGTTTTTCCGACGAGTTATTTCTGACGACCGTTTTCGTTGGATTGGCGTCGGAATATAGCTATTCCGACGACATTCCGACGAAAACGGCCGTCGGAATGCATCTGTTTTCTTGTAGTGACCCTATTAATCCTCCAACTGTTGCTCCCATGGCTACCCCCCCCCCACACTAAAAGTGACTTCGGTAACTCAGTCTGCTACAGGGGGTCCTAGTCTAGTCACTGATGTTCCTTTGATGCCTTCACTTGTAGAACCCTCCCTCATTGATAAGATTCATAGGTCTGAGGACGAATCTCTTAAGAGGTTAGCATCTGTCACAATAGCAGAGAATGGCCAGCCTCATGTCCTTGTTCTGAATGTTATTTTCCAAAAAGGAGTCTACCTCCACAAAGATTTCATCGTCTGCTACTTCAAAGGACGGCCTACTCATTCCAATCAAATTCAAAGCGTTTTAAACTACATGAGGAGTAAAGAAAAGCGCTTAGAGGTTCATAACAATCCCAACAATCGGTCTATTCTTGTGAGAATTATTAGTGACTATCTCAAACAAAAGATTCTAGAGATAGGTAGATGGTATGTGGGCTATTCCATGTTCCATATGGCACAATGGACCTTAGATCACTCAGCCAATCACCATCGTTACAATCAATCCAAATTTGAACACACTTGACAAGGGTTCCTCTAGATCCAAGGCACAAGGCAGACTCACTTTAGTTGCGGGGTTGGTAGGAGAACCTAAAGAAACCGATTATTTTACTAAAAACCTTGTCAACCTCACTCTATCTCATGTAAAAGTAAAAGTCGACCTTACCAAACAGCTTCCGGATGTTTTCAAGTTCAGTAGGCAGTCAGGTGAAATTGTTAAAGTGATAGTCTCTTACATTTGGCTGCCACAAAATTGTTCCCACAGCAAAGAGTTTGGCCATATTGCTAAAAACTGTCTTCTCTTGCCACCTCCAGAAAAGGTGCCTGAACCTGCAAAAAAACGTTAGTAGTAAGGGAGTCGTTTATGTCAAAACTAAAGACATAGTTAAGAACATCGTCTCTACTTCTACTGCTCAAGGCATAGCCTCGGAGTTGCCTCCTATTGTTCCTGAGATTCCTATTAGCATCACTATACTTGTCTCACCGGTTGATCTTATGGATATTAACCCTCAAATTCCTCTTCCAACCTTTCCCCCACCATGTCCCAACCAAAAACCAAATTATCCCCTTCTCTACTACCTTAGCCAGCCCTCTGAAAGAAATCCCTCCAATTTTTTTCCTCCGACCCTGACCTTTTCTCCAACCCTGCTTTAAAGCATTGTCGGTCAAACCCAACCACTAATACGTACCCCTCTTTTCCCGCCCAAATCCTTCTATCTTTTCCCCAATCTTTAATTCTCCAAAATATAAAAACCTCAAACTCTTTTACTTTCTTAAGTCCGGATCCCCCTCTTCCTTCCCAGGGAGAGTCTATTCCTCCCCAACGAGTACAAAACTCTGTTTTGGAATGTTTGTGGTCAAAATGATTCGGAAAATCATGTCCCATTTTCAATGGCTTATATGTAATAACCCTACTTTGGTGCTCTTTTAGAAACCCATAACAAAGATCAAAATTTGAACCATTTGATGTGTAAACTCTGTAGAGACTGGAACTTTGCTTCTAATCATAATTCTGATGATGATGATCGGATAATAATTATTTGGAAACATCCAGTGACCGTGAGAATCATCCACCAGTCTAGGCAAACCTTAACTTGTGAAGTGAACATCCCTGGAAGCAGCCCCTTGATTTAGACTGCAGTAAATGCCTCCAATACTAGAGCTGAAAGAAATTTACTTTAAAATGAGCTGCTTGATTTAACTCCATGGATACTTGGTGGTGACTTCAGTGAGATAACCCATCATGCTAAACACTCCTTGCCTGACGTTAACACTCTCTACTCTCACATGATGGAGTTCAGCAGTTGCCTCAGAGATATTGGCGTTTTTGATTTGTGCTTTTAAGGACCCATTTTCACTTGGTCGAAACCGGAATCCCCCATTTCTAAGAAGCTAGACCACCTCCTGGTTAACCTTCACCTCATATCCTCTTTCCCCAACTATTCAGCTTTTTTCTTCTCTCCCTTAATCTATGACCACTTGTCCTGTCTCATAGACTTATCTTGTCATCTTCCTGTTTCTGGAACCAAACCTTTGTGTTTCTTTAACTACATCACTAAACATCCGTTATTCAACCAACTGGTTATAGAGGTTTGGAATCATGACAGAAGCATGTCAATAAACCTTACTAGTCTGTGTTGGAAGCTAAAGTGTGTTAAAGGAGTTCTAAAACAACTAAATAGAGAGAATTTTTCCAGCATTCAAGTGAGGGTTAATGAGGCTTACTGTTTGTTACAAGTTGCGCACGTACAAGCGCTTGAAGATCTTTCTGAAGCAAATCTTACTCAGGAGCGTGAAGTTCTAAAAAAATTGGATATTCCTAAGGCAGATTGAGGTGTCTTACATTCGCCAGAAATCTAGGGTCAACTGGCTAAAGGAGGGTGATCTGAACACTGCATATTTCTATAGAGTTATCCAAACTAGAGTCAGTTATAACTCCATCCGCTCCTTTCAGCTCCAGTCTGGTGTTTTCATAACTGATCCGCTGCTAATGAGTTCTCACGCCATTCAGCACTTCCAGACCATTCTCGGCCCTACAAACTTTTCTCCTCCTCAGCTATCCTCGCTGCTGGGCTGGTTCCACGAATTGACAGGATTCCTTTGTCCTACTGTCCTCGCTTCTGAAATGACCTCGATCCCGACGGCAGAGGAAGTTACCAAGCTTATGTTTAAATTGAATCCTAACAAAGCGCATGGCTCCGATGGTCTCACATCAGGTTTTATCAAAGTTACTTGGAGTTATGTTGGCCAAGAGGTGATCCAATCTATTCAACACTTCTTCCATTACTCGTTCCTGCCTGCCTCAACAAAGACTACAATTTTAACACTTGTACCAAAGCATCTGGGTGCCTCTCTCATCACTGAGTATCGACCTATTTCATGTCTTAACACCGTCTACAAGGTTGTGTCTAGACTGCTGGTCAAAAAACTAAAGCCTATGCTTCCTTCACTAATTGTACCTAACCAAACTGCTTTTGTTAAGGAAAAATTACTGCTGGAGAATACTATTTTGGCAAGTGAACTAGTGAATGAGTATCAAAAAAGGAAAGGTCCTAAAAGGATAAATATAAAGGTGGACATGGCTAAAGCATTTGACACATTATCCTGAGAATTTCTGCTTTATTATTTGGAAGGATTGGTTGTGCTTGAGACGTTGATTAGTTTGATAAAAAAACGCATATGCACCATTAATTTCACAGTTGGGTATAATAGAAGGGCACAAGGATATTTCAAAGGAAGGTGTGGCCTGAGGCAAGAGGACCCCCTATCCTCTTACCTCTTTGTTATTTCAGTGAACATTTTCTAAATAATGTTAAACAAGGCGGCTTCGGATCTGAAAATCAACTATCACCACAAGTGTACTACTTCTAAACTAACTTACCTCTGCTTTGTTGATGATATCCTCATCTTTATAGATAAGTCTCTTTCCTCAGTCCAGAATGTTTTACAACTCTTGAAGGAGTGTGGGAACCGAAATTCACACCGTCGATTTCCGTAAAATAAGGAAACTTAGGAAAGCCCTAATTTTCTAGAGGATCCAGATCTCTGCGAAATCCAACGACAAGTAACCAACTAAATGCGGAAAATATGAAAACATGATAAAACGAATTTATAGAGAAAGTATATCTTATTTCGATTTCGCGTAAGAGGGTTGCGGTCATTACAAGAGCTTACAAACGCTTTGGCCGCAGGGGCCGTCAGTGAATTATCAACATAAAACCCTAAACCTAGTCGAGTCGCAGCTCGATAACAAAAAACAAAAAAAAAGATAAGAAAAAGAGAGTTTGATTGATTTCAGACTGAACCTTATGAAAGGCTGCCTACGTACCCCTTTCGAGGATCAAGTCGAACGTAGTTCAATTGGTAGATCTGGACAAGAGATCGAAATGCCTGGGCAAGTTCGATCTAGCAATTGAGCGCCAGTCATAGAAACTGAACTTGTCGAGAATAAAGCCTAAGTTTCTAAGTGCGGAAAATTCTAAGTCTAGAAAAAATGTAAAAGTTTCAAATGAGAGCTCTGAAATTCGTCCTCTGCCTCTTGCTTATATACTCCCTTCCTAGGCGGTTTAGTCCTTCCATTTCACCCAGATTCGAGTTTATCGAGAATCTTCCATTTATCTTTATCTTTCTTTTTTTCTCGCGGAAATCTTCTATTTATTCTCAAACTTGACATTTATCTTCAAACTTGACATTTATCTTCTTTCCAAAAATAAATCGTCAAAACGTCGTCGTATCTTTGGGTTTGACTTCGTGAAAGACGCGAGATAGGCCTTTTATCGCGTTTTAGGACTTTTCGAGCCATTTTGCGATAAAACCGTTTTACGACTTTATACGAGATCGTTTCTTGATGGGATGCCTTTTTAAAATGAGTTTCTCGATTTTATCGCAAAGTTTGACAATGTTCGATGTTTCGGTTAATTGTTGTCGTTTTCTACGATTTACTCGAGGTTTTATTAAAAACGCGTTTTTTACGATTTTTCACGAAAATCTTGAGTAAATCGTATAGCTAGGAAATGTTCGGTGTTTCGTTTAACCATCGCCGTTTTATACGATTTCCTTGAGTTCTTTCGAGAAAACAAGATTTTATGGTTTTTATCGTAAAATTTGAATGATAGGACGGATCGAGACGAAACGAGAGACGTTTCAACCGTTGTTCAGAACACGATAAAGCCGAAGGACGTATGCCTTGAATCGAGGATGTGGGAGGTCGAGGCTTGGGACACTCAGCTCGACGTACGGCGAGATGTTCGTGAAGTGACAAGCTCGCCGTAACGAGCTGGTTTTGCCGAACTAGCTAGTTGTACGTTGAACTCGGTTCGGTCGAATCTGCTCACGGTTTTACGGCGGATGCGGTTTTTTGCGTATTTGCGCTTAACTCGGACAATCGTGTAATCGGCGTTTGTTTCGTTCGTTCTTTCGAGATGACAATTTCCAAGTTTTCTGCGGATTTCCTTTGTTCTGAAATTTCTTAGAATTTTATAAAACGGCTTCTCGAGTTTTATAAAACGTATTTTTATTTTTGTGGAAACTTTTAGCCATTGATTCCGTCGTGACCGATTGTGACACCAACAAGGAGTTCGAAATTCGCTCTAGCCTTACTGTTAGCGTACATAAATCGTCATTTTTCCTATGGTTTAACACATTAGGAACTGGACATTATCAAAGCTTCTACAGGAATGCAGAAAGGATCTCTGTTGTTCAGATACTTAGGAGTACCGTTAATCTCAAAGAAGCTCTCTATCGCCAACTGTCAGATACTTAGGAGTACGATTCTTCGAGTTTTATAAAACGATTCTCGAGTTTTATAAAACGATTCTTCGAGTTTTATAAAACGATTCTTCGAGTTTTATAAAACGATTCTCGAGTTTTATAAAACGGTCTTCAAGTTTTATAAAACGATCCTCGAGTTTTATAAAACGATTCCTTTTATATTTCTGCGGGGAGTTTCGGCCATTGATTCCATCATACCGATTTTGACCCCAACAGTTAGCCCCCCAGCTCGTAAGAATCCTGAGCCTTTAGCGTAAGGTTCTTGCGAGTGGTTAACCAGTTTTAGTTAAGTCAGGCGGAATTAATGGTCGGAAAGGTCCGTTGAAAGTGATCTTTCCACTCTCCAGGGAGCGTAAAGCGTTTAAGATTAGGGCTGCGCCTTGTTAAGGCTGCCTACTTACCCTTTTGAGGGGATCAAGCCTTTCGTAGTTCGTTTCGGATTTAAGGTTCGTATGACCCGTTTCCTAGCAAGACCTTTACGGTCTAGTTATATGTTGTGTAGGAATTATCGAGCATATTGATGTCGGTGGCATCTGGACCTTTGCCGGCCTTGAGACTAGCCTCGTAGGCCGTTTGGTCTGGCCGAGCGTGGCCGTTATAGTTTTTGGACTGGCCGTGTGCGGCTCTGAGTCCCTGCCGCTTTTGCGGCTTTATTAAAAATCAGTTTGCGTTTTTAAGAGCGTGTTTTTATTCGTATGAATGTAGCGGGAAGAATATGAGTTGATANCTTGAGACTAGCCTCGTAGGCCGTTTGGTCTGGCCGAGCGTGGCCGTTATAGTTTTTGGACTGGCCGTGTGCGGCTCTGAGTCCCTGCCGCTTTTGCGGCTTTATTAAAAATCAGTTTGCGTTTTTAAGAGCGTGTTTTTATTCGTATGAATGTAGCGGGAAGAATATGAGTTGATATTGAGGGAGGTCCGCGAGTTGTTGTCTCGCATTCCGTTCCCTTAGTAGATCGCCTTGTTCGTTTGCCCGTCGTAGGATGTTTGGTAAATCAAGTGAGCGTTTAGATATAGACGAAGAGACATGCCTTTAGGATCTCGATTCATGCCTTGAGACGTTAGCGACCAGTGTGCTGGGTTTAGGGCAAGACCTAGGTTTACTTTCGGATTAAGGCTGTGTGATGACTAGTCGGCCTTCGTTTTGCCCATTGCGATTTTAACCTGATTCCATACCGATTTAGAATCCGCGATAGGTTCTCGGCTTATACGATTCATCTGGTTGGAACCGAGCATCTCACCGGGAACAATTTCTAAGTTGCCCGGAAGTGCTGACCAAAAGTTTGGATTTCTTTTATAGCGCTATTACCCTTGTGTCGGGTGTTCGAGAGCTATCTCTGCGAGACAACTTAAGTTTGTTTAAGACTGTTGCGAGTTCATTGTGATCAGCAGCAAACTATTTTTTAGTGATAGATGTTTACGTAGTTTGGGCCTTCGCGAAGGATACGTACGTTAAGAAGTTTTGCGTATTTTATAGTCGCGAACGGACTGTTAGGTCTTCCAAGAAAATGACTTTATCGAGGAAGGTATTTGTGTCGAAAAACTAATCTTCGGGCGTCTGCGTCTTGCAGTGCCGAAAGTTGGTTTTTATTTTATATGCCGCGTTTCGTGTTCGGAACGTTTGTGGGCTCGAAGAGGTTGCGCGGTGTTGCGAGGGTTTTGTCTTAACCCTGCTTTGCAAGAACACTTTGGTTCGTTTGCGGATATTCGCAATTAAAACTTACCTTCCTGTTTCGATGTTAGGTAGTTTTACGATTTGTGCTAGAGCAATTAGGACCGAGAGGTCGCGTAAGTTGTTTCCCCGAACGAAGCGTTTTTCGTTACGGTGCTTTGTGAAGTGTTAACCTTCCGAGATTCATACGGTTTTAGGAGCTCTGGTACGAGCGTTTTCTTATACATCGGATTTTGTAGGCAACTTGCTTTGGGAATAGAGTGAATCGCGAGAATACAGAACTTAGCCGATTTTTGACAAGTTTGCATTATCCGTTGAATGTATTGACTTGGCGCGAAGGTTGTGTTCAGCCGCACAGCTAAGGTCGTATTTGGTAGAGGATTAGACCGCGACACTTTCGTGCTATCGAAAAGGTCGAGTCGGTTTGTTAACTTGGCATTGAAGTGAAGCGCGATCGGACAATATCCAAGTAGCCTTTGTCGAGCTTGATATGCCAAGTATGCCCGTGTTTATAGAAAACGTTTTTCCGTTGTAAGTTTGATTTATACGGTGAAAGTTTCGTATAAACTTTCCTTTGTATGGAAGTTTTTTTTTTTTTTTTTTTTTACTCGAGGGAGACAGATCCTAAGAAGCTCGATGCAG